>JAHKKF010394540.1:0-11756 GCA_019740295.1 Labeo calbasu | reverse complement strand
ACTCTGACTCTGACTCTATAACCACTAGGCCATGACTACCCCAAATGAAAAAAATTTCCAAAGCACGTTTATAGGTACACTACCAGTCAAAAGTTTTTAAACAGTAAAATTTGTAATGTTTTTTAATTAAGTCTCTTGTGTTCACCAAGCCTGCATTTATTTGATCCAAAATACAGCAAAAAACAGTACAAATTTTAAATATTTTTACTATTTAAAATAACTGTTTTCTATTTGAATATATTTTAAAATGTAATTTATTTCTGTGATTTCAAAGCTGAATTTTTAGCATTATTACTCCAGTCACAAGATCCTTTAGAAATCATTCTAATATTCCGATTTGCTGCTTAAAAATATTATTATTATTATTATTATTATTATTATTACTGAAAACAGCTGGGTAGAATTTTTTCAGGTTTCTTTAATGAATAGAAAGTTCAGAAGAACAGCGTTTATCTAAAATAGAAATCTTCTGTAATATTATAAATGTCTTTATAATCACTTTTGATCAATTTAAAGCATCCTTGCTAAATAAAAGTATTGATTTCTATAATGTCTTTCTTCTATAATGTCTTATAGAAAAAAATTAATAAATAAATAAAAATATGCTGACTTCAACCTTTTGAATGGTATAGAATATAATGTTACAAAAGCTTTTTATTTCAGATAAATGCTGATCTTTGGATCTTGCTATTCATCAAAGAATCCTCAAAAAAAAAATGTACTCAGTGTACTTTTAAATATTGATAACAATAATAATAAAAAATGTTTCTTGAACAGCAAATCAGCATATTAGTATGATTTCTGAAGGATCATGTGACAAAGACTGGAGTAATGACACTGAAAATTCAGCTTTGATCACAGGAATAAATTGCATTTTAAAATATATTTAAATAGAAAGCAGTTATTTTCAATAGTAAAAATATTTCACAATATTACTGCGTTTGTTGTATTTTGGATCAAATAAATGCAGGCTTGGTGCGCAGAAGAGACTTCTTTAAAAAAAGAACATTAAAAATTTAGACTGGTAGTGTAATTCTTAAGCAACTCAATTTCAGAAATTATTTAAGAAAATAATGTTGTCGTCTGTTTGAACACTTTATATTAAACAAACTCAACCCTTCTACACTGAATATTAAAAAAAATAATTTTCCTACCATTAATTATTAATAATAAAAAAAGAGCAGAACTGTACTAATTCAGACAACTGTGCACAGTTAAGCCCTTAATGTTTAAAAAAATATATTTTATAAATATTGCGCACCACTCGAATCAAAGAACCTTAAAACACTTTATGATTGTCATCTATGTGCAGTTCATCACTAACTACAGGGTAACAGTGAATGCAAATTAAGGCAAATCTGTAATTGTGTTATTAAATAAAGCAATTCTGGTCTCAACTGCACTGGCAACCAAAGACGAAGTTAGTGGTTGGTAATAGTCATTAAAAAAACTGAAATAACACTCCAAAATACTTACCATAAACTACAGGATAAACAGTTCCTCTAATGCCTGATGCTGGACAGTTCATGTTCTTCCCATTTAGGTACAAATTCAGCTCCACATGGTCATACGTAACACCCTACAGACACACAAACACGAAAGAAGCCAGAAAATGAGATACATGAAGCTAATACTCTGAAATGAACAACTGCTTTAACTGCTGTCAGCCTGCTTTGTGGTAAAATTGTAGAATAAAGTCTTTATTTTTGTTTTTTCTTTGCACACAAAAAGTATTATCTTAGCTTTTTAAAAAAAAATTATGAATGAACCACCGATGTCACATGGGCTATTTTAACAATGTCCTTACTACCTTTCTGTGCCTTGACCGTGACCGTACCTTTGCGGTCTATGGCGGGTCAGAAAGCTCTCGGATTTCATCAAAAATATCTTCACTTGTGTTCTAAAGATGAATGAAGGTCTTACAGGTCTTTTTGGAACGAAGTGAGGGTGAGTACTTAATGACAGAAAATTTCATTTTTGGATGAACTATCCCTTTTAAGAATCCTTGTTATTATAGGCAGCAAATCCCAAATGGAATCTCAGTCCAAAATGAAATGCTTCTCCCTTTACTAAGCACACACAAATAGATTTATTTTCCAGCAAATCCCATATTAATTTAATGCCGCTAAGACTCACCACAATGTCTCCTTCCTGCGGTAAGCTGTTAGCTGGTAATCGGTTCTTTTCTTCATTGTTGTGGTACACGGTGCCATCTTGCCGGAGCACAAGACTGTGCGGGTCTCTACCCATAGGGATCTGGTTCAGATTTGCTTTTTGCGTTGCCACTCCTACTCCCCAAACACCTGCAAAGGGAAAAAAGTTCACAGGAGTCACACCTAATGACTAAAACAAACTATTTTCTAATTGGTCTAACTTACAAGTAAATGCTTGTACAGATCTTGTGTTACCTGTGGATTGAATCTTGAACTCAAAGTAGCTCTTGTTTTGATGGAGAGGGGCGTTTGCAATGCAACCACCAGTTCCACATATGCGTCTTCCACTCTTTACAATAACAACATCAGTACCTGAAATATCATGCAAGAAAAAAAGACTAAAATAGTTTACTACCGTTTTTATCTGCCTCATGACGTTCTGAAATTGTGCTATTCCTATATGCTTTACATCACTATTGTTTAGTAGGTCCCACTTAATTATATACATGTCACTACAAATGTCAAACTCAAAGAACTGTAAATACACTGTTATGTCAGGTCTGGCAACACTAAAATTATCACACTTCAATGTATGGCGACAAAAGCACTTATTTTTCAAGGAGGACAGCCTTGTTTATCATACTGTCAAACTCGAACTCTTTTCCTGAATATAATGTGTCTGAAATGTCAGATCGCAACACTTACCCATGTGATGAGTGTCCAGCTGAACCGTGGGCATTTCCTTCAGTGTTACGTGGCCTCTGTTGTTGTCTCCACAACAGCCAAAACAGCATGAAATCAAAGCCGCCATAATGGTATTTCTCTCTCAATATTACCCTTACAGTTAAATAATGTGGTTACGTTCTGTTTAGCTCTTATACGATGTTATTTGTGCTACGAATCATCGGAGGTCATTTTTATTCTCCCTACATGCTAAGCTAACCGGATATGACGTGAAGGTTTTCCTCTCAATTTTTTTTTTATTGTTATTTTCAGGATAGCTCAACGGCGACCTCTAGTGACCAACTAATGGACTGCAATTAAAGGGATCACTCGGTCAAAAATAAAAATCCTGTCATCGTTTACTCACCCTCATGTTGTGACAAACCCGTATGACTTTCTTTCTTCCGTGGAAAACAAATCTAGGTGTTATGCAGAATGCAAAGGGTTGACAAGCATCACTCACCATTCGCTTTCATTGCATCTATTTCACACTGAAGTGAAAGACTGTGACTTACTGTTGTGTTATGTGAAAAAAGGTCATACGAGTTTGGAATAAGATGACAGTGTTATCATTTTAAACGAAGTATCCCTTCATTGCAAAGTTCATCCAAAAAATAAAAATGGTGTCATCATTTACTCACTCTTAGTATGAATTTCTTACAGTTGTTGAACACAAAAGAATATATTTACAGTTAACGGTAGCTATTGACTTACTTGTTATGGAAAAAAATACTCTGGAAGTCAATGGCTACCGTCAACCATTTGGTTACCCGTATGGTTACCATCATTCTTTAAAATACCTTCTTTTCTGCTCAGCAAAATAAATAAACTCATACAGGTTTGGAACAATTTGACGTGAATACCGACTGAATTTTAATATTAGAGTGAAAAGGGATAGCTCACACAAAAATGAAAATTACTCCATGACTAAGCCATCCTAAATGTCCTGGCTCTTCCAAGCTTAGCTTTATAACAGTAGTGGATAGTGGTCCAGATTTTGAAGCTAAATAAAGTGTGTCCATCTATCATAAAATGTACTCCAGGCTTCAGGGGGTTAATAAAGGCCTTCTGAAATGAAGTGATTTGTTTGTATAAGTGAAATATCAATTTTTACAATTTTACAAACCGTAATCTCTAACTTTAGCTAACTGTACATGAGAATGGCGTTCCAGTGCCAGACGTAGGCAAGTGCAGAAGCACAAAGGAGAGAGCAAAACAAAACACTGGCCACAAATTAGAAGTACAAAACAAAGATTTTGATATATGAGACTGATTTTCCATTGCTGTAAACAAAACTTGATTCTCATAAGACTAGCATATTCTCACCGGAGCTTACGCCTACAACCTACATCATCTGCTGGAACGTCTCTCTCACGCGAATGCACATACAACAGTTAGCGGAAGCTAGAGATTACGGTTAATAAAGTTGTAAATATGGATATTTTTCTTATACAAATGCATTGCTTTACTTCAGGAGGCCTTTAGTAACTCCCTGGAGCTGTGTGGAGTACTTTTTATGATGATGGATGCAGTTTTTTGGGCTTCAAAATCTCAACAGCCATTCACTGCCATTATAATGCTTGGAAGAGCCAGGACATTTTTTAATATAACTCCAACTGTATTTGTCTGAAAGAAGAAAGTCATATACACCTGACTTGAGGATGAGTCATTACAAATCATGCTGTAATTTTCATTTTTGAGTGAACTTTCCCTTTAAATCCATAAAGCTGACAACCGAATTATTACCACACCAAACGTAATGTAATTTAATCGTCAGGTTTTGACCTTGATGTCTTTGGGAGACCACATGTTTACAGCAATTTGTCAACTATCAGACCGTACAGGTAACAAGAAGAAAGTTTGGTACTAGTTAGACTTTAACTTTATGGCATTATGTGTACAAGTTTGGAAATGTGTGCGCGATCATGCAGAATGTGCGAGACAGAGCGCAAATCTGACGGATCAGGATCGATGTGACCTTAAAAGCTTTTAACCTGCTCTGTGCCGCTCAGTTACAGCTGTGAAGTTTTGCATAGCAACAACCTCACCGCTCAAAGTAAGGGGGGATCTATATCTGACCAACTTCTGTCAAAAACGAAAATACATCTTTACTTGTCTTCATTTAATGTCTTGCCCTCACATCAAAGACAAGTTAAAATAAACATTTCGAAAGACGTTTGTTTGCTACTTGCAATACGTAACTTCGAAATTAACTTTGGTTTGTTGTTTTTCAAGTTCGCTAGTGTTGAAATCTGCACAGCAACAAGCGCCATGATTGCGTTTTCCGAGTGCCCTGGTAACTGGCGCGCGCGGTTTCTATCCAATAAAAGAGCGCGTGATGTGTTCGCAGTTATGCGGTGGAACTGTTTTACCCAACATCCCTACTTTTCATAGGATTATTGCATTATTGTAAAAAATGTTTATTTTGACTGACATCACCTTCTTGTCCTTTGGGGTGACTAGTAAGCAGATGTCGAGGTAAACGGACCATAAGAAAGGTAAAGTAGGCACAATGTTTCATGATGGTCTTCCTGTCGACCTTTTTTAAAAATATTTTCTGATTAACCTTAAGCTATTTTAATAATTCACGCAGAGACATTATCTGTTAAAGGCGAGGGAGCGTTTTAAAACACTACTTTTTGCACAGGGTACTGACTTATACTAACTTTATCGGATTCGCCATGTTTTGTTTTTGAGATGCAGGTGATGACATATGAGGTGATGTTATATAGCCAGGTCTGTTTGCTTTCGCAATATGACAAACTAGTTTAGAAACAGCGATGAGACGCATATGAACACGAGTGCACTTATCTGGTTTAACCTTTTGAATAATAACAAAACCGTTATTTTCAGAACTGCCCAATCAGATTTCAGCATAAACCTGCGCGTTGCTCAGCTGTGACAGTCCAAATGATGTTTTTGTGGAAATTACCGGGTAGGATCTCGCCTTACCTGCCAAGAATAGCTTATTCAGAAAGAAAAAAAAAGTTACGCAGCCCTTTTGGGTGCACTATGAGTTTCCGCTTCAGAAAGTGCTCAGTGCGAATTCATAAGTACAGTATTTAAGCTCTAGTTCAGCCTAGGGAAAGAATAACCTCAGTGACATGCGAAGGGAGTGACGTAAGAGCAGAAGAAAGTGACGTGCTTTCTGCCCTATTTTCTCTTTTTTTTATCGGTTCGCTAAAATGTCTGTCATGCATGTCATTCGACAATTCCATTGAATTCACACGTACCTGCTTTTTATTACGTAATGCGATGTACAATGCGATGAGGTTGATGTGATATCAATGGACTCACAATCCGTCAAATAAGAGCCAGTCGTTTCGACTGTAGTTTTATTAAAACGAATCCATTAAAATTCAAATTCAATAAAGGACAACAAATCCAAAAGTACCAGTACCAGACCTTTTTTTAAACCAGATTCTCGATATCCAAAAAAAAAAATCCAAAATGTTACATAATAGCAAGTGACCAATCAAAATGACGCAAAATATGATTTCATAGATTTACGTTTTATGTATGTTCTACCTAAAATAGTAAGACTTACAGTGCATAGCACTACACCACTAACTTTTTTCCCGTGTACAGACTTTTTTCTGTCCTCCGTTGATTTTTACGAACGAACTTAGCTGATGGCATCCTACCATTGAGAAACTAAAACATGTGCTTATTTATTATGTATCTTCAATACATTCAGTAACCACTGAGGACAATCAGTGCAGCTGTTTTTAAACAATTTAAGTAATTAATGGTACGTGGTGTGTATAAATACTAAAATTATGAGGTCTGTTCAAACATTTAACGGACAGATATTCACCTAAAGTGTCAAGCGGATATTGTGTGAATGCTCATTAAACTTAAATTAGTTGATGTCCAGTTGCACACAAACGTGTATTTTTATTATTATTATTCTGAGGCTGAGTTCAACCACATTTATTGTCATTTTTCTTTTTTGGGGGGAGCAGGAACAACTGCCATCAGAAGCGTAAGGTCCGTGGCTACGCTTCGCCGTCCAATATAATCAGGGTTTCATTAATAAATTATTTTAAAGCAAGAATATCTGCTTGTACTGAACGACCCGAAATATGACTCGTCGCATTTATGTCCATACTTGAGTTCTGACATTTAAATTCGGATTCACGTACATTCCAACAAACGAATGTTGTAGGCTAAATAATGCAGTTCATAGCGATTCTAAGACACTTCTGAATCAAGTCAATTAAATTTAGGCTAAAATTTAGATTAGTCTCTGTGATTTTTGGTCATTCATATCCCTTAAGGTAACAAGGTCAACTTAGTGTTTCGCATTTTTATAACGCACGCTCATCTTTCATTCGCTTATTTGACAGACTTTTGTACAATTGATCCAGATGAACGCAAACTTTTCTTAATCTTGGCCTGATGGTGGACACGATTTTGAAGGATGGTTTCCTCAGTATCGCCTGAGGAGAAAGCCGAGCGTTTCAACAGAGAGGGAGTGTAAATATACTTGATATTAACGACCCTTGCAGAGGGAAAGAAACGCGAGAATCAAAACAAACAACGAAAAGTACCAAAAGGGGCCGATCCACGAAAAGATTCTGTCAGCACCCCTCCCCTAAATCTTAACTTAAAAAAGAAACGGGGGCGATCTGAAAACTTCAAACCATTTAAAGTTTCCCAGAAGATGGCGATGCTGCGTAATTCAAAATGTGAAAATAAAGATGGAAGGTACATTATTGATGCGATGATGCTTAACGCTATAACACGACAGATTTTGTAACTGATGTGCTTCGTCCATAATAGTCAACAGAAATTGCTCATTATAGTCTAGTTTTTTTTTTAGTTTTTTTTTTTTAGAACTTGGTGATGGATTTATGTGTTTGAGAGAAAATGCAAAATTTGCGGAAGACGCGGCTCCGTACAAATAATTTGCCATTGTGAATTTAATGTTTTTACATTTTATTTTTCTTTATTGCATTTTTCCATGTCAAAGCACTTTTAGAAAAGCATCTGACTCGTTTGAACTGAAATTACATAAACAGTTATACAGCTTATTTGATGTTTTATTAAATTTCATGTCAGAATAAAAGCGTTCAAAAACACCAGCATGTTGTTAGTCAGCCGTTAATCTCCTTGTGCTTTCCTGATGAGGGATCCCGTAGCACAGACGGTAAACGGCCCGCCTAACTCCAGCAGCACGGTCAATACTGGAGGATTCGCTAGTGCTTTGACTCCAATATTTACGTGCTGCTACAGCCAGGCAGCCAGTCAGTCAGTCACACGGCCAAGTTCAGGAGACTCGCAGGCACACGTAGTCTGGCTGCCGTTGTTGTTGTTTTCGCCTGCTAGACCCCTCTCCTCTGGCTTTCCACCCGTTTGAATGTGAAGTGCGCGTCTGTCCTGTCGTTCTTGCCGCAGCACAGTACGGCCTGCACCCCCGTTATAACTCACAAACCATTCTGTGCTGCTACAGTACCGACAGGCCCCGCACAGAGCGCGCGCACACGCACTTACGCGAGGCGCGCGCCCACACAGCCGCACATACACGCTCCTCGTTTCGCAACCTGAAAACACAGGATCAATAAAAAGACAATGAGTAATAAGTGTCGATATGACTACATGCTGTAATGCAATGATGCTAAATGACATCGAGGACGAAAAAAAATAAAAAAGCTTGATAGAATCTAAAATCAAAAATAGAGATAAAATACCAAGCGGTTGTTTTGATTAAAACGTGACACTTCCTGAGGCTTTGTGGACTGTTTTTTCTCACGTTTGGTTTGCTATGCAAATTTAGCAGGACATAGATCACTAACATTATCATGTATATGAAAAAGTGAAAGTGTATCTACTTCAAAACGCTTTAGGAGACAAGTGAAGATTTTTCTGTGTTTATGTTTTAAATACGAACCGAGAGTCTAATTTCAAAGTCAAATGCATCGTTTTTCATTTTTAAAAGTCTGTTATGCCATAAAAAAATCAGAGTTAACAAAATAACGTTTATTACATTGCTGCTCATTATATGACAACTATTTTTTTTTTTTAACCTTCTTCTATTCTACAGTGATGGAAGTACACAGTGCTCAAAAACTATTTGCATACTCTTAACTCTCTGGTCACTTCGGTGCCTGTTCTGAGAAAACATCACACTCACAACCTTCTTACACAACCTTTCTTCCTCCCTGATGAAATCACCATTACCAGGTAAGCGTGCCTAAACCGTGTCTAAAAAGTTCACTGTGTCCAAACCTTTATCATCACTTCAGACAACCAGCAATTTTTTTATTTTCATATTCAATATAAGATTTGCAAGTAGATTCAAATCAGTCAAGACATGCATTTTTAGAGTACCATATGAGTAAGGTGAACGACAAGGTTTCATACGGTTGTATCTTTGAATGACTCTCATGCGAGAGTGTAAGAAATAATTTACATGACGTGTGCAAAGTGCAAAATAACTGTGCTAATAATAACAGAATAATTTCATGCATGACTAACTTTCAATATTTATCATGTTCTATTTCTGATGTTGGTTGCTTTTGTAAACCCCCAGGTTTCTGTTCCATTCAGTAAACGCACATGTGCTTTTGTACCAGGTGATCCAATACTGACAATAAACTTTTGGTGTAACACAAGCAAGAGGACAGTGAAGCATCTGCTGTCTATAAGGGTAAAATTACAGGTTATGAAAAGAGCCCCATGGACTTCTGGGAAAAAAAAAAAGAAAAGTATTCCCTGACAAAAGCCTGTAACCTCCCACAATTATAATATTTACTTATGTTGTTTGCCCTGTCTGTATGTCTTTCACTTTCTTGTTGTTTTCTCTTTGTTAGGCACTTCATGAGGAGACAGGAAAAAATGTTTTGTTTTTCTATATACTTTTTGGTATTTCATACACTTCAGAAAATAATTCAACATAGTTAAAATGGTTCAACCAGTGGTGTACTTACAGTTACTTGACTGTGTCACAGCTCAGTGTCATGCCGTGTGCTTGACATTCCTTTCCTGGAGAAAACAAAAATAAAAGGATATTTATGAAGCACAAATTCTGGCTCTTATGCTCCTTAACACATAATTACAGGTAAAAAAAAAAATAATAATACAAAAGTATACCATCTGCATAGGATGCAGTGTGTGTGTGTGTGTGTGTCTGTGTGTGTATGTCTTTTTTTTTTATTGGACAGGTGTAATTATTTTGTGCTTGTACATTATGTGAAATATTTAAATGAATACTGCATAGTCTTGTTTGGAGATAAATCCTGTGTGTGTGTGTGTGTGTGTGTGTGTGTGTGTGTATAAAAGTGTGTGAAAGTGTATAAGGAAACCCATCCCCAACAAATAACACCACAACAGCACCAAACCTACGAAGAGGTGTTTTCTAAAAATAAGAAAAAGTCCAATCATTTAAAAAATTATATTTTTAGCCTAATTAAATTTAAAGATAAAAAAGTACTATATTAAGTACTAAAAACACCATCACACTTCTCCATTACAAACACAAAGGACAATAAAATCAAACCAAAGCAGAAACAACACAAAGTAAGTTTTAATAAAGCACACAATTTAAATGTAAGTATAAGTGGTAGTGCTAATATTTAACTTTAAGGGCGAATTTTAAATAAACCAACTTTATACGGGATAGCAATGTTTAAAAAAAAAAAAAAAAAGATGAGTCATCATTTCAGCCTAAGTACTGAGCAACATCAAACTAAGAATGATTTTACACCCCAAAATATTTTTAAAACCATTATTCGTTTTTAAAATTGTAATTTACTATTGATGCTAATGGCAAATGCATAAAGGCATAAACACTCAGTGATGGTTTATCATTAAATGTATTGTTTCAGTATTTACTGACTGAACAGTGACTGAATATTACATGGTAATAAAACTTAGAAGAGGCGATGAATTCAACAATTAAGTTATTTATATATATTTAAGTTATATACACTGAATGTTACACTACAGTGTACATATGTACCTAAATTATACAAAATAAACAATACTCAATAAACAAAATAGGTTTGCTAACCAAAATGACACACTCTGGTGATGTGAAGGGATTAGTCTGATTAGTGTATTTTTACGAGACTGCAGCTAGATGTGTTGTTCCCTGTAACTTCGTATGCCAGAAGTTAGCAGAGAAACATTCACTTCCTACCACAGAATGGGGAAGCTGCTCCCATAATTTCACTTGCTTTTACAAGAGTAACAAGCAAAGGGGGCACGAGAGCACACAAGTGTGTGTGAAAGCACATTTACACACACAAGATCAGCCCAATGGGACAGAATAAAACAATCCAGGAACTGAAGAGACCAAATCTGACATTTTTAAATCCGACAGTACACATTATCAACAACTATTTTTGAGCTTTGTGCACAATCGGTGCACTCTTGAAAATGACTACACTTAATATTCTAGAAAATACAATATTTAATGCAAAATAATTCTAAAATAGCAATAAATAGTGTTAATAAAAATTACTTATTAAACTCTACACTCTATCACCAACTATTTTTGATATATGTGCACTATCGGTGTACTCTTGAAAACAGCTATACTTAATATGTTAGAAAATGCCATACTTAACACAAAACCATTCAAAATTAACTATAAATAGTGTGAATAAAGATTATTTATTAAACTAAACATACCATCAACAACTATTTTTGAGCTTTATGCACAATCGGTGCACTTTTAAAAAAACAACTACACCTAATGTCCTAGAAAATACAATATTTAATGCTGAATAATTGAAAATTAACTATAAATAGAATAAATAATACATATTTATTAAACTCTACACACCATCAACAACTGTTTTTGAGCTTTGTGCACAATCGGTGTACTTTTGAAAACAACTACACTTATTATCATAGAAAATACAACATTTAATG
>JAHKKF010394372.1:0-16789 GCA_019740295.1 Labeo calbasu | reverse complement strand
TGCATCCAAAGACTTCAGTGCATGTTTACAACTGAAAAATAGTAAACAGAATACAAAAACAAATAAATCTTCCACGGACTGGACTGTGGTCTGTAGGACAGTCATATGCAGATAAACAATTTACTGCAATTTAGTTACATTTTGTCCTCTGTGTTCATATCTTACTTGGACATGTGCTTTACGTGTTTTACTTGCGCTCCGAACCTGTCCGAATCATTCAGACTGAATCGCGAAACGATTCAAACCGGTCTGCGGACCCGTATGACAGATTCACTAAAAGAACCGATTCAAAAGAATTCATTCGAGGGCATCGTTGGTTATTATAAACAGCTGACAGAAAATGCTAGCAACACTGACTTCTTTATTAAACTTTTCCGACCATAGTGCCAGAGAGTGAAGTAAATATAAGATGTCGACACCCATATTATTGGAAAGTCTTATCACAGTTGTCATGACAACGTCCAACCGAGGCGCGAGTTCATCCATCAAATCTTAATTAAACGAGCAAGCTTACGTCTACGTGAGTGGAAAGCATTTGGGGCCACAAAACTGATGGGAACATCTAAGGTGGAAGACCTAAAACCTGCAGATGGCACACAACTCATACAGTATCGACGACGTTTTTGTAAGTTACTAAAAAAAAACTCACACGAAAATGGTTTTCGTTATTCGGTTGTCACTGGTTCACGCTGTGTAACGTTACACAAGACTGTGTAAATGTGGCCGCTGAATCTGGCTTGACATGAAACACCTTATTTTAAACAAAATTACAACAGTAAACTAATTAGTTTACACAATATAAATCATTAAAATAAAAACACGGTCAGCTGGTTTAACCTGGAAGTAGCTGGTCAAGCTAGTTTTAACTGGTTGTTCCAGCTGGTCTGCAGCCTGACTAGCTAAAGAAGTGGTCAAAACCCTTCTAAAACCAGCCTGCTGACCAGCTAACCAGCTTAGGTTGGTTTTAGTTGTAAATGAAGTTAAAACATGCTAATTAAAACACTTTTTTTTTTTTTTTTGTTGCAGTGTGTAAATGTAGAGTTGCTCTGCTTAACAGTAATCTATGAATAAACCTAGGCAGAGCAAACATACTCCTCTATAAACATTAAATCAATCACTCCCTCCAGTAAACGGCTATAAAAGTGGAAGAGAGGCATTATGGGAGGCTAATGGGATGGATGAGCAATTGATCTGCAGTGCAGATGGGATTTGTGTGAGGTTCAAAGTCAAACCCATCAGACTGCTGGAAGAATGACATTATGTAGAGACGCTGATACAGTACTACTGACGCTTCTTGTAACAATAATGAATTAATCAGTCAAGTCATTAAGCAGTTTTACATAAGTAAGAGAGCTGTTGTTCTGAACAAGTTAGTATTGAGTTACTTTACTGTCACTTGCTTTGTTTATTTGTGTGCCAACAGTGTAAATTAATCGTTATTTTAAGCAAAAAGGCTCACAAAAAAAATCCCAGACAGCCTGTCTGGTATGTTACATTGAATTTGTGTTTTTTTCCCTCCGTTGTAATAAGAAAACAAAAACAAGTTTTTGAATAAAAAGCAAAAACATGAAAAAGCACAATGATAATAATAGATACTTTCTGAAAACAAGCTTAATTCTTAATTCTTTAGTTTTTTTGCTTTAAATCTCCTTAAATCTTAAAAGAACATCTAAAATTGTTTTACTACTGTATAAGATATACTTATTTTATATCGTAGGACAGGGTATTTAAAGCAAAATTAAATTTGTTTTCAGAAAGTATCCATTATTATCATAATTTTAGATGTTTTTTAAGGGAAAACAGGTCAAGTTATAATATTTATTTATTTATTTCCGCACATTTATTAGCAAACTGTATTTTCCCCCTATTTTAATAAAACCAAAAAAAGTTTTTGAATAAAAGTAAATCAAATTTCATTTTATTTTTTATTTTATTTTATTCCAATATAATCACTTAGAGTTAAAATATGACAATCTTGTAAAATCGAGATAAGAACAGAGAACAAACCAACTGAAATAAATAAATTAAATAAATAACCTATTAAAGTTTTGACCTGTTTTCCCTTAAATTAACATCTGAAATTGTTTTACTACTGTATAAGATACTTATTTTATATCTTAGGACAGAGTATTTAAAGCAAAATTATAATTTTTTTTTTTTGTTTGTTTTTTTCAGTATCCAAGTATCCAATATTATTTTAATTTTGCTTGAAATCTTTTATATTAAGATATAAAATAAGTATATTTATACAGTATTAAACAATTTTAGTAGTTTTTTTTTTTTTTAGGGAAGTCAAGTTATAATATTATTATTTATTTCCACACATTTATTAGCAAACTATTTTTCTTCTTTTTAATAAACCCAAAAAAGTTTATTTTTGAATAAAACAAAAATAAAATTACATAATGTAATCAAATATAAATGTTTTTTATTTATTGTCCCATTTTTATTTTGTTTTATTTTATTTTACAATATAACTAGAGACTTTTCAGGATATGAAATAAGTATCTTATACAGTATTAAAACAATTTTAGATGTTTTTTAAAAGAAAGTTTATTTTTGAATAAAACAAAAATTAAATAATCGGGTAAGAAAGCTTAAAATTCAAGAGCTGATGCTCTTATATCTTAAGTTTGCACTGAAAGGATCCTTTTTTTTTATTGTAAATCCAAAAAAACTCATTAAAAATAGATACAATTTTAATTTTATTAATTTTATTTTATTTTATGTTATTTTATTTTATTTTATTTTATTTTTTATTCCAATATAACTAGAGAGTTTTCAGTTCAGGTTCTGATGTCACAGATTGAATAAATAAAAGCCATACATCACCTTGAGTTAAATATGACATACTTGTAAAATCGAGACAAGCACAGAGAACAATGTGACCAAAAAATAAATAAGTAAATAAATAAATAAATAAAATCTATTACTGAAACACCCTTGGAGGAAGACTGTTCATTATTGCCACAGGACTGTGTAAGATGTGCAGGACAGAAGATTAAAGCACTATCTTCCTGATAGTGATCCACAACCTGTCCTGTGGGTTGTTGTCCGTGTAAGCTGAGAAACCCATCTAAGTAGAAATCACTCACTCTGACAGGAGGCGAATTGCTTGCCAGGAAGTAAAGAGTACAGTGAACCCCAGTGTGTCAGCCGTGCGGGGGCGTTTCTTAATCTAGATCCAAACAAACGCAGCAGATTCTCCTGCTCTCCAAATCAGCAGAGGTTTGACAAGTTTGTTAGGACTCTTAAAAGGCTGTTTCCCAGGGGGGGTTGGTTGAGCACTTTTCATTCGGCGTTAATAAGGGTCATACTGCTTCTTGGCTAAATAGATAGACGTGTTTGATCTCACCACATGAAATGTTAAAGAACGTCCTGTGTGTTTGAACAGCCTAATTAGCAAAGACTGTTCATTTAAAAGTGTTAATTTAGGGTGCATGAAAAAACGAAAACAGATAGGGCTTTTAAATCTCCATATTTGTGTGTAATGAAGCAGAATAACGAGCTGTCTAAGAGAGGAACATTGAGACAGAAGCCCACTTTCACGGGAAATGACAATGGAGGCGTCTCAATATGTGACACTCCATCTTGTTCGTCTTCTAAAAAGGGCAGATTTGTTTTTATATGTTTAGTTTGCTCTCACAAAACAGTTTGCTCCCTCCTGATAACTAACAATATTAGACATGTATTCTATATCATTTATTGCAAAAAAAGATGAACATTTTTTGTTAACTTGTGTATTTACTATTCTGTTATTTCAAATAAATGCTGTTCTTTTTAACTTTGAACTCATCAAGGATGCCAGGAAAATTGTATTAGTGTTTAGAAAAAACAGTAAACAGCACAACTGCTTTCAACATTGATAATGATGTTTCTTGAACAGCAAATCATCATATTAGAATGACTTCTGAAGGATCTCGTGATGCTAAAAACTGGATAAAATTAAGTTAAAAAAATAAATAATAAATGACATCATAAAATATATTCAAGAAAACATTTATTTTAAATTGTATTATTTCATAATATTACCATAATATTCCTGGTTTTACTTATTGCGAGTTTATGTCTTAAAATTCTGAGAAAAAAGTCAGAATTGTGAGATTAAGAAGTCATAATAATCTTTTTTTTTTTTTTTTATTCAGTGGTGGAAAAGGGCTTCCATACAAAAGAGCCTTCTGGAAAAAAACTACAACTTTTGAACTGTAGTGTATAAACACATTCTTATGCTAATACATTTATAAAATATAAAATTTATATCATATGATGAATTGATTTTTCAGTCTGCTTTGTACACGTAATGAGTGGAGTGATGATGTTAAAGATTTAGTGTTGCCATCCCAGGAGTAAATTACATTTTAAAATATTTTCAAATAGAAAACATTTATTTTAGATTGTATTATTATTTCTGAATATTACTGTCTTTACTATATTTTTGTTCATTAAATTAATTGATTAACAAAACAAATTAATAAAATTCGCCTTTGGTGGGCAAAAGAGACTTAAAATAAAATGATATAAATTTAAATAAAATAAAATTATTTGTGCATATATATATATTTATATATATTTATTTAAAATTAAATTAAATACTGGTCCCAGATTTTTCAACTGTAGTGTATAAACACCACAAATTCCTATGCAAAAAAAAAAAATAATAAAATAAAATACTGGTCCAACATTTTTCAACTGTAGTGTAGCCTATAAACACCATGAATTTCTATGCAAAAATACATTTATAAAATGTAAAAAATCTTTAGATCAAATATGCATGAGATGATGAGTTGATTTTTCAGTCTGCTTCGTACTTCTTATAATTGATGTTGAAAATTCATCACAGGAATCAATTACATTTTAAAATATATATTAAAAAAAAACAAACATTTGTTTTAGATTGTACTATTATTTCTGAATATTACTGTCTTTACTATAATTTTGTTTAATTAAATGCGGCTTTGGTGAGCAAAAGAGACTAAAATTAAATAAAATAAAATGCTGATCCCAAATTTTTCAACTGTAGTGTATAAACACCACAAATTCCTATGCAAAAAAATACATAAATAAAATAAAATAAATTAAATAAAAAAAATTACTTAAATTAAATTAAATACTGGTCCCAAATTTTTCAACTGCAGCGTGTAACCACAAATTCCTATACAAAAAATAAAATAAAATAAAATACTGGTCCCAAATTTTTCAACTGTAGTGTAGCCTATAAACACCACAAATTTCTATGCAAAAATACATTTATAAAATGTAAACATTTGTTTATAAAATATGCATGAGGTGTTTATATCATATGATTTTGGTTTGTTTAGTCTGCTTCGTACTTGATAATTGGAGTAATGATGTTGGAAATTCAGCTTTGCCATCACAGGAATAAATTACATTTTAAAATATATTCATATAAAAAAAGACATTTTGGCTTGTATTATTATTTTGGAATATTACTGTCTTTACTATATTTTTTGTTTAATTGAATGCGGCCTAAAATAGAATAATATGTAAAAAAATAAAAACAAAAATAAAATAATACTGACCCCAAACTTTTGAACTGTAGTGTGAAAATGCAAAAATCCATTTATCAAATGTTATATATATATATATATATATATATATATATATATATATATATATATATATATGGTCAAGGTTTTTATATCACGAGTTGATTTTTCTTCTTTTTCAGATTTCGTTTGATCTGCTTTGTGCATATTTCAATTCTTTCTTGTGTAACATCTAGACTGTTTCAAATGGTAAATGGGTCTCTGGATAATTTCCAGTGACAGCATCATGTCGTCTGATTGCTCCCACTCTGTTCTGGATGAGTGTGCATTCAGCCTAATGTGTTGATTACTGACTCCATGACTCCCATTAAAGAGCTTTGCTTTCCCACACAGGAAACAGCAGAGCCCCTGAGAATTAATTAATCCCACAACACATGCTTTAAGACTCTTCATTAATGCACACTCTCAGAAAAATACATATTTAACCATTAACACAAGTTATTTAATGACTTCAATACTTAACCTAAAGTACTTAGATGTTTAATGTCTGCTATATTAGGCATATGCATTAAAAAACAACCTCATAAAATGTGTGCACATGAAGACCCTCAAGAAGACGTGGAACAAACCATTCCTAACGTGTCCTTCGGGTGGCGCTGTGAAACAGGACAGCATGTTCCACTCAATAAATCAGAATGAGGAACTGAACAGCTTGGGGTTTGTCCTTTTATTTCGAAATTGAGAGGGTGTGAAATTGCTGATTGCTTTGACCTGACCCGCTGTAAGTCTCTTCCGATTGCGTAATTGGACAATTTCTTGAACACAGTTGTTGTGTGTCTAGAGAACAAGATGTCCTATAGCTAAATTTATTTGGCAGAATCCTGAAAATAAGATTTAAAAATGACATAGCACGGTCGGCCACATATAGCATGCATTTCTCATCCTTATAAATTACGTAAAGAGTTTCTGAAAGCAGCACGTCTAAATGACCAATTAACTGATTAAATATATATGACGGAGCTCCAATGCTGCTCCCCATCATCCATTAAGTGCTTAAGAAGTGGTCCTGCTCCATGTGGTGGGCTGGAAACAGCATTTTATTGACTTGAGGACACATGTTACTATGCCATGTTCATCTGATCACACCCATTGTACGTTGTTGCAGGTTCAAATGGCACAAGCAACGATTCTTGGAGTGCTGACCAGAATGATGGCATGATGAGCATTTTTGTTTGTGTAACAGCATTGTATTCTCTGTTTCCTTGTTTACAGACGCAGGAGTGTTTGTAGGCGGCTGCTCTGCATATAAATTGTGTCTTCGTGTCACAGTATGAACTCAGACGCAGAAATGTAGGCCATGCTTTAGATGATTCATGCAAGAACTCTCAGCGTTCTGCCCACAGAATCTCTCGATTCGGTAAAACAACATAAACATCTGCCCCAGCAAACACATGCTTGCTGCTATATCCAGACAGTCATCGTTTTGTGATACAATGCATAAATATAACAGATATATTCTTTGTTTGTTTTCAGACTTGAGCCTGGAGTGAAATTCTAAAGACGCAGGATGTGCGTTCACTGTGAGGACATTGCGTAAGTGTACTAGCTTGAAACTGCTGGTCATGTGTTCCTACAGTAAATGTCATTTAAGGTTTCAGACTTGTATTTTCATATAGTGTTACTGTTCAAACAGTTGAGGTCAGTAAGATTGAAATGAACTACTTAATTAAATGATTTAAAATTTTATATGTTTAATGGATCAAACGTGACAGTAAGACTTTTGATTGTTACAAATAATTTTAAATAAATGCTGGAAAAAAATCTTCAGATAAACATGAAAAAATAGAAAATCACAGTTTACGCAAAAATGATAAATGGCATAAATGTTTTTAACATTGTTAATAAGAAGAAAATACTTCTAGAGCACCAAACCAGCATTTTAAAATGATTTTTAAATGATCATGTGACATGGAAAATGTAGCTTTGACAATTTAATAAAATGGAAAACATTTATTATTAAAATTTCACAATATCACTTGTAGAAATAAAATAAAATCTAAAATTTAATTTTAATTTAATTTAATTTAATAATTTTATTTTATTTTATTTGCTTTAATTTGATTTGAACGCCATATCTAAAGACCAAAATATCATATAGACTACAGGGTAGGTCTTTTTTATTATTTTATTTTATTTTATTTTATTTTAGTTTAGTTTAGTTTAGTTTAGTTTAGTTTAGTTTAGTTTAGTTTAGTTGATTTGACAGCCATATCTAAGATATCAATCATATCATGTAGACTTCAGGGTGGGTTTTATTTATTTTATTTTTTAATTTAATTTAATTTAATTTGACAACCATATCTAAAGACAAAAATGGGTGGGTCTTTATTTTATATTATTATTTAATTTCATTTTATATTTTATCATTTTGTTTTTTTATTTCATTTCATTTCACTTTATTTAGTTTAGTTAAGTTTAGTTTAGTTTGTATATTTGATTTAACAGCAATATCATATAACAAAAATATCCAAATAGACTACAGGATCAGTCTTTTGCTTTTTTTAAATTAAATTAAATAATTAAAAAAAAAAAAAAAGATATGGCTGTCAAATCAACTAAACTAAAAATAAATAAAATAAAATAAAATAAAATAATAAAATAGACCCAGTCTGTATGATATTTTGGTCCTTAGATATGCTATCCTATAGATATATAACTAAACTAAACTAAACTAAACTAAACAACATAACATAACATAACATAACATAACATAACATAACATAACAACATAAATTAAATTAAATTAAATGAAAAAAACCCTGTGGTCTATATGACTATATGATATTTTGGTCCATAGATATGGCTGTCACATGAAATCAAATCAACTATAATAAAAATAAAGTATAAAATAAAATTTAATTTAATAAAATAAAATAGCTTGTAGTGTATGATATTTTGATCCTGAGATATGGCTGTCAGCCATAGTATATGAGGATATTTCCTTCTATTTTAAAATATCAGTCTGACTCTTTAAAAAAAAAAAAAAAAAAAAGAGCACACCTCTCTTTCAAGTGTGATTCATGTCTGTATGAATAAACTGTGTTTTCGTTGAGTTTTCCTTACATTATATGTGCCCCGCGCCTCTGTACTGAATACTAAAACGGCAAGATGTGGGATGAATGTATGCGTAACATGAGAAATTAGCAATAAAGAGCATAAAGGGAGAGCGAGAATGAGAGTGAGAGAGAAAAACAAACTGATCGCAGAGTGGGCGACAAAATCGTTTTGTGACCCACTTTAACTGTTTGCTGTCAGCTTGAGGAAAATGATAACAGCCTCATTTCACTGTCGATGAATGTTCATTTTTTACTCTCTCTGTGCTTTAGTGCTATTTCCAGGTAGCCGTTTTCTGAATATGCTCAGATTTAGTCATTGTTCAATTGACATGAACCTCCCTTGACATCAAAAATATGTTCTAAGAACCATAATAGCCGAACATACGTACGTGTGCGCCTTTACGCATTGTCCAATGTCACAGTGAAAACATCAGGAGCTATTAATAACAGCCTGCTGAAGGCATCACCAGACCAAAGGAATATCTCTGTTGCTATGGAGTCCAGAGTTGATGACATCACGGGGCATGCGTTAATATGAAAGAAAAGCTGCTGGTTGCTGAGAACGAGGAGATATTGTTACACGTGCATCAAATGCATTTGACATAAATGTGTTGGGTTTTTTTTAGGTTTGTGCAAATTACATTAAGCTAGAATTTGTTTAGATTACCAAAGCTTTGAGTATATAAACCGAAACGCTAATTTGTGTGGCTGGATGTGCTCAAAAGCGTCTTGCTTCGCTGGAAGTGCTATCTATTAATCAAATTAATGCTTTACAACATGTCTAATTGCATGAGAAGGTCACTAATGGAAAATCTAATGCTTCTCGTCTCCCACGCTCAACGGAGAACACTGAGTGCTCAATGGATGCAACAATGAGACACACTCATGTGCCTAAGAAATTACCATCAATCAGTTTGCAGTTGAGGATCTACCAAAATGGGTTATATCACTTGTTTTATGTTAGCCTTAAAAGGATAGTTCAAATCAAAATGAAAATTTGTCATTTAGTTACATTTAATTGAAATATTTACTCTACCTCTAATGCCATCAAACATTTAGAAACACAGATGAATGTCCAAACTGCTTTTTTCCATACAATGAAAGTGGATGGGGACTGGGTCTGTTAAGGTACAAAGACACCTTCTGAAGAAAAGGTAATAGCTTAATGTGGGGAACAATAACATTTGAGTAATTGCTGAAAATGTCAAACAGCTTTGGGAGACTTAAAATACTGTAAACGTGTTGTACATATTGTTTTATTATTCTTTTATAGTGCTTTTTGGTGCTTGACCATTCCAGTCCCTATCCACTTTTGATGTTTGGGAAGAAGAATACATGAAATATCTCTATATTAGTGGTGTGCGGTGATGTTCTGAAATGAGGGGAAGTTTTTAGGGGTTCAAGCACATAGCGCTGAAACCCTATTGTAATTGTTAGAATTGCCAAGCATCAGCAATCTCCATGTAAAACTGGTTGTGCAGACCAAACCGTAAGTCGTAGAGACTTGAAACTGGGAGGGATGGTAGTGTTCCCACCGTCTATAATGTGACCAAAGCTCGCTCCAATTGGCCTGAGGGGGGCGCTACAGCAATCAAAAGTATGAAATCGTTCTTAACTCCTAAACCGTTCATTGCAGGCTCAAATGTCGTTGGAAACCTTTGCTCACGCTGAACAAAACACATGCCTCGGATTTGCGATCATTTTCAGGTATTTTGAAAAAGCTACTTTTGCGAACTAGTCCTAGGTTTTTCGCCCGATCGGAAGTGCCTCAAGCATCTACAAGGACATTTGTGTATCTCCAAGAACATGTCCGACATAGTCTGATGAACTTTGATCACTTATTAGACAAGTTTAACTGAGGCCGATCGGAAGGAAACTCGGTGGGCCTGTTTGACCTCAAAGGTGTGTGAGAAATTGGAAAGAAATTGGCCATTGGAGGGCGATTATATATTGCTCGGTTTTTCACACACATATGCGCCATATTCATATCATACGATAGACCTCCTCGTTCCAAACAGCTTTGTCTCTAGAAACACTGCTGTCAATCAAATCTAAATGCTTGTGAAGATGTGAAAACCCTACGTTTGTGACAGTCCTAGGTTTTTCGCTCTGGAAAAAAAACACTGCAGTACAATTCTCTGGAATCTCTAGGTCAATAATTACCCCCCAAATATGTGAAATTTACCCTTTGGGAAGCTATTATGGGGTCGTTTAGAAAAATGGCCTGTCCGAATATACCCAAAAGCCTATAAAGCCTAAATGAAAACTCAAAACTTCACAAACCCCGGTGAGTACATGCGACAAGTGATTCTAAATAAGTATGCAAAGTTTTTTTGTTAAAAAAAAAACATATTTCTATGGCAAAATGCTTTTTTAAATCACTGATTTAGTTGGTTATGGGCTTGCTAAATAATATGTAATGTCTTTTTTTTCATTTGTGCTTAAATGCCTTAACATGCTTGAACCCCGGTACTATATTTTTATTTTATTTTTGTTATTATTTGTTTTTTTTATCAAATGTAAATTCATATCTCAGTCACATTTTCTAGGCTAAATAAACATTACTTACACTATCAGAATATATATATATATATATATATATATAATATATATAATCATATTGCGAAGCATTGCCTTCACTAATGTGACTTTCCCCCATTCATTCTCAATTACCCCCAACCAAACTCGTTGCACGCTTTAGGGCAGTGATTCCCAACCACGTTCCTGGAGGCACCCCAACACTGCATGTGATTTATACACTTGTTAGTGTTATATTTTGAAATATTTGCATTGTTTTATTATTGTATTATTTTTTTTCATCCAATTTTTTTGAGGAGACATTGACTCTCTTGCCTCCTCAGAGGAAACGCCCCTGATTGAGATACATATATGCATAATATATGCAAATACAATATACAAATATCGTGTTTGTTTGTGTTTTTGAAACCAAGGTAACGCATGTGGCACTCATTTTGTGCTAAAAAAGGTGCCTGACACTGACATTGTGTACAGAGCTGGAACAACACTGATAAGGCTCTTTATCGCTGTGCTGCCGGTAGTCACAATCACACACACACTAATGTATATATAGAAGGAGGCACTACAATAATGTTCTTTGTTCTCTGCAAAACATCAGTCGTTCAGCTCATTTGTGTCTGAGAGTTTGACAGCAATGCAGCTACTGTGTCAAACTGCTACATCATCGCCCTCCCTCCACCCCCACCCCCTTGTGACATCATCACTAATTTCTCTCGCTTTTTTTTTTTTTCTAAAAATACAACATAATCTTTTCATCTTTTCTTGTCTTGTTCTTTCTCCACAGGCAGAAAATCCGGACATAAATATAGCACTCCGAACGTCATCCTTGACCTGAAGTCGGAGAAAGAGAGAGTTGGATCCGCACTGTGGTTTAGCTGTCTGTGAAGGTGGGGATTTGAAGATGACGTAGGCATGAAAATATTCAAGTGAAAACAAAACATATTTACATAGGCACCAGTGCTTCTAGCTACACATCATATCATGTGTGACCCTGGACCACAAAACCAGTCATAAGTAGCATGGGTATATTTGTAGCAATAGCCAATAATACATTGTATGAGTCAGAATTATCGATTTATCCTTTGTGGCAAAAATCATTAGGATATTAAGTAAAGATCATGTTCCATGAAGATATTTCCTACAGTAAATATATTTTTTATTATTATTATGCATTGTGAAGAACTTCATTTGGACAACTTTAAAAGCAATATTTGGATAAATTATCATAAAAGCGCATATTTTTATTCTGAGAATTTGTATATATTCTGACATATATTTACTAATAATAATAATAATAATAATAACACTTTTGGTTTAATGGCACAGACATTTGAAGCGCACATTTGATTTCTGGCTTCAGTTTCAATCTCTTAGAAATGTCCATCCTTTCTTGGAAAGAAAAAAAAAAAAACAGAAGTTTACTATGGATTTCCCCATTTCAATGAAACTATGAGCACTAAAAGGCTGTAGGCAATTTTCTATGTCCTCCTGCACTGGCCCCCTGGCTCGTGACCTATATACACGCCAGGTTCTCTGGATGATTCCCGAGAGTAGCTTTTAATCTTCAGTGTTTCCATTTGCTCAGCTATGGATCCAGCAACTACACTTGATAGCATGCTTTTACTATAAACAGGTTAGGAAAATACCACCCTGAGCCTTATCTGAGGCATCGGGGGGCTATAATTGTCTAAAGCTTATATTAGCGCACTGATTTCATTACATTTTTTCTTGGCAGTCAGTGAGATATGATGTTAGCCAATAGCCAGACAGCAATTTGGGAAATGTTTTAGCAAACACTCATTCAAGACATAGCTCAATCTTTTATTTGGAACACAAACTTTTTTATGATCCAATCAGTTCCTGATGAATAAATAAAGTTCCATTGTACATGATTTTCCCAATTTCATTTGGAAAGACACTTTACAAAGCACAGTGAATTGCAAATGACATTTTTATGTTGACTGACGAAGATATGAAGGCCATTATATAAAAATCCCAGAGACTCCGCAAACCATTAGCGGAATTGGCTCTACTCCCAACGTAGTGATCTGCCTCACTTCCTACTGTACATTGGCAGTTGCCTTTTAAAAGTGAAATTTTGGCGGCTTTAAACAATTAAATTTGGCGACTGGCACATTAAAAAAGGGCCTATTGTGTGTTGTTAAAACTGTAGCAATTCACAAAGCAACACTGAAGTCAATTTCAAAACATTTTACAGAGAACCGGTAAATGTGATAAAAGGGACAGTTCACCTAAAAATGAAAATTCTGTCATTAATTACTCACCCTTATGTCGTTACAAATCCACAAGGCCTCTGTTATTTTTTCGGACCACAAATTAAGACATTTTTGATGAAATCTGAGCTTTCTGACTCTATTCTAGTAGCTTCATAAAATTACGGTTGATCCACTGATGTCACATGGACTATTTTAATGATGTTCTTACTACCTTTCAGGGCCTTGAACGTGTCAGTTGTGTTGCTGTCTATGCAGGGTCAAGAAGCTCTCGGATTTCATCAAAAATATCTTAATTTGTGTTCTGAAAATAAACGAAGGATGGGTTTGGAACGACATGAGAGTGTGTACATCTGCGACACCCCACGATTTCAAAACAGAAAAACAAGCACGTTTCATTTTTTGTTGTTGTCCAAGACAAGTTTCGTCACATCTGTGACACTGGACAATAGGAGCACAGGAGCACCTTCAAACAAGTCGAAACAAAGAGAGACAAACGTATCGGTCCTGCTAGGTGCAATTTAACAAAGATATGGCACTAATACTGCATTTTTTATGTTTCCTCAAAGGACTATTGACACAGAGTGGATTTAAAAGGTCAAACTAAATGATTTTACCTCAGTTCTCTTTGACAGTCCATACTGTCCTCTTCACGAAATCCAGATTTGTGTCCACTGTCAGGTTTTCTTTGTTTTTTTGGGCTTTTCTGACAACAAGCCAGAGCAACACCTGCTGTTTGCTAGACATTGTTTGTTTGTGCTCATGGCACCTTCTGTCTAGTCCGCTGTACTGATAACAGCATGCGTAACGTTAAAGACGGTAAGCGATAAATGGTCCGGTAGCATTGCGTATAGGGCTGTCACGTTTATTTTGGTCAAGTAATCAAGTAATCTGTTGATTGTTCTGCTGATTAATCGAGTAATCGGATAATTATAATTATTTTTTTGTAATAATAAAAATAGTCCTAAGTGAACAATAGAAATTGCTTAAAATACATAATAGCAATAAGGCAATAATCATTAGTTCAAATAGGGCTGTTAAAATCGAATTTTGAATATTCGTGGAATTTAAAATAAAAACCTAAAATTCGAATGCAACGTTTTTGCAGTCTTATCATTGGCGCACTTTTATATTGACTCAACAACATTTAATTCAAATATCCACTTAATATTTGGCTATTTCTTTATAATAGAAAACCTACAATCACTGTAATTTCTTGAATATGTGGACCTCAAAACACGTAAACTCACTGTAAAAAGTGAGGGTTTAAACTTTTATTTTGAAATTGAGATGAACAGTTAGCATATTGAGAAAGATAATGATGTATTCTCCCTTGTTTGCGTAAGTTTATAAATGATTTACCTTACAAATCTGATAAAATAGCGCACAAAAAAAATACATAGTCTGACACAGTAACCTTCGTAACTGACAAAGAGAAAATCGTGTAGTCTGAACCGGGTTGAACCGAATTGCTTTTTTCAAGCCAGTGAAAAGATAGGGATGAGCAGATGGTGACAAAGACTACACATATACAAGTCAGGAAGTAAATGCCTTTTATTAGCAAAATAAGGGAAATGAGTGTACAAATGTTCCCCCAATATGGAGAACACACAGACAGAGGTGGCAGTTTTCTTCGAAATTAAATCGATCAACAGTATCGCTTGCCTCAAACATCTGTTTGCAGACATTATCATATTGTTTATTTTCTGTGAAATCCCGAACCCCTTCTCAGTCCCTTCACCTCTTAGTGGCGTTCATCGGTGACGCATAATTCTCCGAGCAGTAAGCCGTTAAAATGGCAGCCAGCGTCTGATGACAGGTGCTTGAGAGACAGATTCCAAGTCCTGCGTGCGGAACGTCTCCGCGTCTGACAGCTGAACAGGACTCGTCTCCATCTGAAGTGGCTGTTTGGTCTATTCTTGTTGCCATGGAGACTTAGAAGGTTTGGACCACCGCTCACTGTATTAACCATTAGCTTTCACTACATCAGTGTATTTTATTTATATATATATATACACACACACGCGAACAGATACACACACACTCACTCTCTCTCACGCTCACATTCGATGCATATGAGGATTTGTGCTCTCAGATTAGTAACATCCAGTATGAAATTTTTTGACGTTGGAGAGATATTCAGCAGGCAAACCCAAGCAAATGGACAAAGACTGCAGAAACGCATGCGAAGGCACGAGAACCAACAAACCGGATTGAGAAGCACAATCTTCCTCTCTCCCCATAGCAACAACCGCAAAGGCAATAAAAAAACAAAACAAAACAAAAAGTAACATTGTACAAGTAAAGGGGAACTCCTCTGATGCAAGAAAGTAAAAATAAAAATAAATCCTTCTTTAAAAGAAACAAACTGAAAAAAAAACCCAACATGGCTGCGACGGCAACGACTGTACGAACATTCGACACAATTAATTTTTAGATGCTACTTTTTAAAATTTCCAGAGACGAAAACCATAAATAAAGCTGACAAATGTGGCATAATGTACAGCACTGGTCCAAGACCAATTTTCTCCATACTTGGTCTTGCAATCTTTCTCCAATAAAATGCACATCAAAAACTGGCTTCAACAGCACCTGGAAAAGAAAAAAAGAATAAAAAGTTACCTAAATGTGACAAAACTTGCCTTGCCTTGCCTAGTTCAGTTCACACCTGTTACAACGTAACATTTAGCACCATGATTTAAAGGTGAAGTGTGGAATTTTCACACCAATTTTTGCAATTAAAAAAAAAGCCAAAATGTTCAGATTTTCAACAAGTATTAAAAATAGTAAAATCTAATTCATAATATTGTTAATAATAATAATTCCTTGTATATTCAGTAACATTTAACAGTTTTATAACATTTTATCTAGACTTGGAAATCACAATTTTAAAATTGTAACATTTTAAAATACCAATATTTAAGTGAAAACAGACAATTACAAAAATAAAATCAAATTTTAAATATTAACAAAAACTATATTTTTTGTTAATAACAATTCCATAATTTTTAATAATATTGCAATAACATTTAACATTTTTATAACATTTTATCTAGACTTGGAAATCACAATTTTAAAATTGTAAAATTTTAAAATACCAATATTTAAGTGAAAATAGAAAATTACAAAAATAAAATCGAATTTTAAATATTAACAAAAACTATATTTTTGGTTAATAATAATTCCATAATTTTTAATAATCTTTCAATAACATTTAACATTTTTATAACATTTAATCTAGACTTGGAAATCACAATTTAAAAATTTTAAAATGACAAGTTTTATGTGACGGGGTGGAAATAATGTGGCACCAGGGTTATTATTGTTAACTGAGACTAACCAAAACCATTAAAAAAAAAACAATAAATAAATAATAATAATAATAATAATAATA
>JAHKKF010394370.1:0-23190 GCA_019740295.1 Labeo calbasu | reverse complement strand
ATATTAATATATTTCTGACTGTCTAGTAAAATCAAACTTTTATTTTGACGGGTTGCTGTGATGACCTTTAGGGTCTTTAATATATAGCGATAGTTTTCCGGAAAAGAAATGGTCAATTGCTCATGAAGTGACTCTCAGAGCAGTTCTAGAGATGATGTTCATGTGTTCATGTGCTCATATATTGAGGCAGCAGAGGCTGAAAACACAGCAAGCATCACTCGTATGTGTATAGTAAACAAAACTACACGCAGAAATACGGCTCTTATTAAATGCATTCTTAAAGTACCTGTACTAGTAAAATACAGAATCGTACCGTTTTAAAAGCAGGGTGTTGCGATACTTTAAGTACCGGTATATTGTGCAACACTAATAAGGAGATGCACAGTTTAGAGCATCATGATTGGTTAAAAAAAACAAGCATCTACCAAAGTCTTAGTCTTTGCAACCACTTTGTGCCAGACTTAAAGAGAGAATTGTCAAACCGTTAAAAAACATTTCTCAATGCAAGATTGCGAAGAATTTAGGTCTTTCACCATCTGCTGTACATAATATTGCAAAAAGATTCTAGGAATCTGGAGAAATGATTTGAATAGTGTGATAATGTGTTCATTTGATATTATGACATTCAGTTGTTTTTATGCTAGGTTTGTTTCATGTTAGAGAATAATTTATCAAACAAATCTAACAGCTCTTAATAATATTTAAAACAAAGAGGTTTTTGTTTGAGCGTCCAACGTCCCTGTTGACCCGTTTTTCCCACAGTGCTGTGTGAAGGAGCTGTAGTCGCTCCGATCCCTCGTTGCAGTGTTCATTATTCCTGAATCTCTGACTCAGCACTTTTCTCTACTCGCTGGCTCTCTGTCATCTGCTGTTAAGACCCATATTTATTCTGCCTTCCAAAAAAACACACAGATTGGCATGCGACCGCTGGGCCTGCGCCTGAGCCTCATCAGCGCGGTCCACGACATTCAACAAGACTGCTGAAGGTTAATCTGTACCTTATTTTTCATACGCAACATACACTACAACCAAACCCTCTTGACATCACATTCAAGCAACTGTCTGCTGCTGAGATTCACTACAGTGATGTATAGAAGCTTTGCATGACATTAGGTGACCGATCCAAATGACAAATTATTTTTTATTTTTTAAGCTTTAAATGATCTTAGCTATTTTGATACCAGATCATTTAAGATTACATTTAATTCTGAATATTAATCCTTTAAAGTCCAACATAAAATCTATAAAATATTTGTAAAAAAAAAAGAAAAAACATGTACATGTATTTTGAGCAAAAACGTGTACATATAAATAAGTCATAAAGTCATATAAATATCACTCTGTTGCTCCCAATAATGTCTTATAAGAAGATACGCTTGGTTTTCTGATCAAAGCTCTGTAGTTTCAAAACATAATGCAATGCAATACAATAATGATTGAGAGATGAACGACGAACGTTACTCAAAAGCCTGATGATCATATGGTTTTTCTGTAAAATAATGTCTGAATAATCAAGTAAAGCTCAGCTGCTTCAGTGCAGCGCTCATCTGGAAATATTACGAACGGTGCTTAAAAATATCTGCATAGTATCACATAACTGAAATTATTGTGGCTGTTCAAATTGGAAATCATAACTAAACATTCTGATGACAGAATAATTCCCCCACAAAATTTCATGATAGTTAAATCTGCATCACTCAGTTTTTAAGGTTTCTCACTGATATAAGTTGCAATACGAATGTGTTTTTTCTGTAACAATGCACTAAAATGTAAATGAGTAACTATAAAGAATTAACAATACTTTGTTTCATAATGGATGTTATGAATTCATGAGATCAGGAAGGACAGGTTTTTTTTTACATGTTTTGTTAATGCAAAATTAGGTGTTCAAATTCATGCATAAAATGTTCTAACATTTGGTGTACAATTTGGTTTGTCTCATTTACTAACAATTTTGTAGATTATATTAAATTTAAAATGAAAAGAATTTTTCTTTGGTTTGCCAGGTTTGTTCTTTGCAGTACACAAGGTGCTGTTTGGTTGAGATTCTTGTCTTGCTCCCTCTTGTGGACTGCTGATTTAAAATCTGGTGTTCGCTGATCTTTTCTCAAACTCAATGCTTTGTAAAGCCGTGCTGGACACAGTGCACATATCGTATGTCCTTCTGATCAATTGAAGTCTGGCAATCTCCATTAATGAGCTGATGATCTGGTGTGTTTGTTGAGGGAAACGTTCAAAATAATGAAATGAAATTAATAAAATGAACTACACTGAATATAATTTAAAAAAATGTAAAAATTCAAATTTGGTTGACAGCTGTAAGATGTTTAATTGCTTGTTTTAAGTATTTTGCATGCTCTTTTATGTTCTGTGCTTTATAGAAAAAACTCGGAGAGGGGAGAAGATTCATCGCAATGGAGTCAGGGAACGAGTGAAAGAAAGAAGGAAGAGTAGTCCAGAAAAGAAAGACAAATGGAGATCAGATGACAACTCTCTATTCTCACAACTGGGTAAGTGTGTCACTGAAAGATGTGTTCGCTTTTATGGTCTGTACAGAGCTGCCAAAAAAGCAGCGTAGGGGAAAGTTTCTTTTAAAAGTAATGCATTACAATATTGCGTTACTCCATAAAAAGTAACAGTTACTTTTTATAAAAAAAAATTGTGTTATGTTACTTTTGTGTTACTTTTTGTCACCTAAGCTGGGCTTGCTTTATTTATTTTTAATACAGGGTTTGTACATGGTGCTTAAAGTACTTGTATTTGACTTTTTGAAATTTAAGGGCTGGAAAACCCTAGAAAACCCTATTCCTGAAGAGGTACTTGAAAAGTGCCTGAATTATTAAAAGACTAATAAATAAATGTTTAATTTTATCAGTAAGCGCAAAATTCAGGCAATTAAAAAAAGATCACCTTTTTCAGTTACTTCAGTTAATGTCAGAAAACAATTAACAAGTAAGTAGTAGTACAGACAGTGTCGTGTAAACATGGTTGAAGATGCGAAAAGAGGAACAGATGAACGAATCAATTGAGTCATTTATGCCGGATTGATTCAACTTCATGACTTTGATCATTCATTTCAAGTGATTCACTAGCAAAAACCAGATCAAATTAAAAGAGCCACTCATTTTTAATTTTAACATCGCTTGTAATGATTTTAAAAGCACATAGTGATGGGTGAAACAGAGCTTTTTGAAACGCAGAATCAGTTAAATCATTGTGTCGCAAAATGATTTATTGTTTCTATGCGCTCCAGTCGGAATGCGAATCATTTGATTCAGATCGGAACGGGTTCGTAAATCATTTTGCAAATTCAATGATTCAAATCAAATGATTTACAATATGCAATTTGAATTCCCTTTCCAAATCAATGTCTAAATCAAATGATTAGCGATACGCAAAGTTCTGATCTAAGTCAAATGATTGCCGACCCGCGCTCCGAGTCCTAATCTGAAATGATGGATTCGTGAATCATTATTCAGATCGGGACTTAAGAGCGTGGATCATGAATCATTTGATTTAGACTGTAACTTCGGAGTGCAAAACGTGAATCGTTTCATTTCAATCAGAACTTCAAAGCGGGTTAATGAATCTTTTGCTTTAGATCAGATCTTTGTAGCATGGCTCACGAATCATTTGATTCATATCAGGAGTTTGGAGCGATTTCATGAATCTCTTTTCTGATTTGTTTTTTTCTTAAACAGTTGAAAACATCAAGTCATGTAAAGGGGTCATCAGATGCCCATTTTCCACAAGTTGATATGATTCTTTAGGGTCTTAATAAAAAGTCTAAAATATTCTTTGGTTAATTCTCAGTGGTAGTGTAAAACAACACCCTTTTTACCCTTTTTACCTCTGCAAAAATCAACCCATTCTGAGGGATTGTTCCTTTAAATGTAAATGAGCTCTGCTCGCCCCGCCCTCTCTACTCTTTGTGGAGTGACGAGCCTGTTTACTTTAGCCGCGTTTAGTCGGGAAACTTGCTAACTAGCACGTTATTAGGAAAGGCGATTGCAGAGATTCAGAAAAAAAAACCTTATTCTCACTTCTGCTGTAAGTGAAGCTGGATCATGAATGATTTGCGTGAACATTGATGGATATATGTAGATCGGGAAGTGCGTTCCCTTCACAAACAAACGTAATTCACTGCATGTTCAGCGGCTCAGGTGTCGGGAGTAAATGATGATCACTATGTTCATTATTACATTCAACAACACCTCAATCGCTCAGTCTGAGACTGAGCATCATCCCTGCTCCAGCATCGCAAACAATGGAGGTCGGACTGTTACAGCTGATTTAGGGCGGGGTCTGAGGTAAATCGCTCATGTCAATCAACTATCTTGGGAGCGGCCTCTGTGGGTGTGACGCTACATTGACATTCATCTGAGAATGGCTCGATCTGAAAAAGGGCATATTATTTTTACAGATTCATTAAAAACCACTGCATGGATTTTTATCATTATAGGGTAGATTTGTACATACACTGCCAACACACATGAATGTTCAAACAACATGTAAAAGTGAACTTAGCATCCGATGACCCCTTTAAGCAATACAGTTATAAAATCAAAACAAAGAAAAAATAAAGTATACACAAATACAAATCCCTTAAGAAAATGAACTGTGGTTTTACAATAGTAAAAGTGTAGAATGTGAAATACGAGACATAAGTGAGATCTCTGATTGAAGTCTTTGAAAATCAAAAAAGTAGTGCTTGAAAAGTCCTTGGAAAGTCCTGGAATTTCATTTTACATTGTCTGTACAAACCCTGTTAATAACAAAAAATAAAAATAATAAAAAGTTAAATTTTTGGCACCTGTAAAGGCCCTTGACACCAAAGCCTCAGACTGTAGGAAGTGCCTTTGCATCTCACAATTTCTCTCACCACGGGGACAGAAGAGCTGCCAGTGATTAAATGGAAAACAAATTCCAACTTCAGTTCCAGTCCTGGTTCTACATACCTTTTACATAATCCTGGATTCGTTGATTAGCTGGTTCATTTACGTTTGATTGGGATTGGTAGTAGCAGGGTTGAACTCCCCCGGACTAAATGTCTGTCTCTTCCACAGGTTTCTCCAAATCCTTCCCGCTGGGCGGCTCGCTGTTCGACAGCTGGCTGGCTCAGTCCGTTCACATCACGGCAGATAACATGCTGAGCCAGTGGTCTCTATCCGGAGAGACCCGCGACCCCTCCGGCAGCCTCCTGTCAGACCAGCTCCTGCAGGGCGAGGAGAGCCTGCTCAGCCTCATGATGGACCACTCCATCAAATCCACCTGGAAAACGCCCCAGCTGGGCCGCAAGCCACGGGGCGCGCCGCGCAGCCGTCGGAAGTCGGTCTCGCTCCCGAAAATCGGATCTGCAGTTAAAAACAAAGTCTGGCCTGAGGACCAGCGTCCCAAACGAGGAGAGCGAGCACGCCATGTACACCACCATCACACCCGCAGCAGCGACGGCAGGCCGGACCCTCTGCAGCCAGCCATATCCCAAATGGACTCGTGCCACATTTCCGAAGAGTGTGGCTCTTGGGTCCCCGACGCGGACGGTGGGGATACGGAGAGCGACAAGCGCTCACAGATGGCCTTGCGTCTGCGTCTACCTAGACAGGGCAAGTCACGCTCTAAGAGCGACACGACGGAGGCCTCGTTGCCGAACAGCACTGGGAACAACACCTCGGCACCCGACACCGAAACGGACGGCTATTTCTCCGACGCGGAACAGAGTGACACTGAATTGCGCTCGTTCAGCCGGAAGCTGCGCTTGCCCCAACTGCATGCTGGGAAGGAGGAGGTAGTGCGGCGAAGCGTGCTTGCCTCCTAAATCCATTTTTGGAAGCCACGGTGTTGCTGTAGGAGACGCGGTCCCTCTCCCGTTTCTAGACCTTCAGATGTAATGGCGTGTGTTCTTTTCTCGCTTTACGTGTCAGAGTATATTAGTCCGTCGCCTACATTTATGCAACCATAACCATTTGTGCTTGACAAACGAGAAGAAACGAAAAAGTCTACATGAACACTGTTGGACGTGTCCTCTTGGGAAGCAATAGGATCTGTCCTGGAACAGGGACGATGACGTGGGCATTATGACGTCTGTTCAGGTTGTGTTCGTTTTATATGAATACGTCTGTCGTGTGTCTCCAGAGGATGCGGCTACTTTCAAATGATGTACAGAGAAAATAGGACACAAATAAGCACAAATAGCCGTCGGGGAATGTAGCACACATGTACCTGTCGTATCCACCGCCTCATTCGCTTTTACAGAGACTAGACTCACACTTGAGTGTAATTCTTACGTGCCAGTGGACAGATCAGCTTCCATCATGGGTGAATCTCACGAACGTGAAGCCTGCTGTAGGAGCCGTGCGACAGCTGAGCACGATTTTTACGTTTGGTCAATCAATCTCGAGTGGTTCGAACTTGTAAAGTTGGTTGCTTGAGTGGTTTCGAGCGATTACTTCTATTGGTAATCCAAAACACCAGTTGTGTACTTTTTATTTTACTTTGTTTAATCGCGGTGGTTGTCGTTTGCGTAAGTGCGCACAACAAATTTTGTGTCATTAATGGAAACTTTAATATCTTGGCTCAAGAAAAATTAGAAAACTGGTCTCTTTATATATTTAAAGCAACATGCCGAGTCAAATGGTACCCAATTTTCCCACGTCGGCAATTTTGGGCATTTCCAAAAAATGCTATGTTTTAAGAATGCATTGGCGTATCATTATGAAAACTTGGTATGTGTCTTTGGCACCATGCCCTAATGGTACTCAAAAAGTTTTGGGCCAGCACCACCTTGTGGTCAAAAATGAAAATGAAACAATAAAAGTAAATAACTTTTGATTTAATTTAGCTAATAATTTGCAAATAACTTCTGATTTAACTATTGTCATGAGACTTTTTTTTGGCATTTTCACGTTTTATTACGATAGGACAGATCAGAACGGAAAGGAAGCAAAATGGGAAAAAGATGGGGGGCGGATTGGAAAAAAGTCCTTGACTCGGGACACCCGAAGCACAACGGCGCCTTTATGTTGGCGCGTCGCCCACAAGGCTGTCGGCGCAGATGAGACTTGTTTTGTTAGATTCCTTGTCCGATTTTCACCGAATTTGGCTTAGATTACCTTCAGACAATGCTGGCAAAATTTTACGGATTTCGTGCCGTTAGACAGAATGGTTTTCATTTAACGCGTCAACAAATTTGACAGCATGGTGCCAAACTGCGTCTAAGGCTGTACCAAACTTTGGTGTGTGTCTTCCACACCTCATACTGACCACGGCACAGCAATTTGACAACAGCGCCACCTATTGGTCAGAAGTGGAAAACTGTTATTTCATATTACCAATGACTGAATTTCTAATTTTTCAGACAGTTTGAGTAAAGTCAGCTTAAAATGTCTTTAATTACCGATTGTTGCGTTTGGTTTGATGCTCGCAGCCATGCTTGCTCCTCATTCTGCCTCTGTTGTGCTTGCAGCTATATTTACATTTGGACTTAAATTCTAAGTCTAAGGAACCTTCATGTATCTTGAAATGTGCATTAGGGATCAGTTTTTGATTCAAGGAGCTTCAGGACAAGCTTGAGCCAAGACACTGAGGTTAAAAATGTTTGGGTCACACAAACATTTATTTCCATAAATGTTTGCGTGACCCAAAATGTGTTGAGTGCAATGACACAAAGATGACCACAGTGGTTAAAAATTGTGGTTTTGCAATACCAAGATGGAGATAATTGCTCAGAAAATTAAAAATGGTCATGCAACTCCATTGGACCACTTGTGATAGTTCCAGTTACAACTAATTAGTGTCTAGACTTTTTTGGGGGGGACTTCTTGAAAGATTCACTCTCATATCTGGATCTTTCTCTTCCACTTGTTTCAGTTCATTTGTTCAGAAAGGACCGTTGTCGTTCTCCATTAAAGCGTGCCTTCTGTAGCCCCCCAATCAAACAAACAATCAGCATGTTTAACCGTTTTAATACAACAAAGGCAATCAGAAACAAAAACCTGCTTGGTCCAAAAGCTTGTATGTAAATGTCAAGGTCGTAGAGGTTCTAGGTGCCTAGAAAACAGCATCGACCCAACAATGCTAAAATCATCAATCCTGCTTTAGCGACGTCCGTCAGCCGAATTGGATTCGCACTTACAAAGTGTCCTCAGGCTTTGCTAATAATGTTCTCCCTCTGATTGTGACGTCTATTGAATCGACCCATGGTGTTTATCTCAGGGTTATAGAGAAGAAGTGATTGCAATCATCTGAAAAGCTTAAACCTGTACATTCGCAAACAACGAGTGTTTCTTTGCCAAAACGTCACGTTTTGAGATGTGTAATGCTGAAACACTGAGTTTCTTTTCTTTTATGTTGTATGATGATGCCAAAGAAAAGTAAGTCAGCATATGCTCTGAAGTGGATGTAAAATTTGTGTCTGGATCTTCTGAAGATCTCAGCCTGCACTGATGTCCACCTGTACACTCCTGGACCGCATCATCAATCGAGCATCGTCCTCATCCGCGATCACTTGCGTGAGCCCCAGCGATGCTCCGTGTTTTGTTTATGAGACAAAAGCAACTGATATGTAGCGAACGTGATGCGTGTCAGTGATCGGAGGGTTAGTTCGCCCAAACAAGGACAGTTCTGTATTCAGTCTTGTCGTTCCAAACCCGTTTTGCCGTTCTTTTCCACACAGTGAAAGCGAATGGGTCCAAAAAGGACAAAAAAGCAGTCCATGCGCCACATTCCAAGTCTTCTGGTTTCTTATGATGCTCAGCCCGAATTTAAGCACCTGTGTACCGAAAACCTTCCCAAGTCACTGGCAAGTTTGCGAATAGCATCGTAACCAAAGGACTTTTCATCAGGAGACTAGAATACAGCACACGAGTCGCTGTCATTTTCAGTCGTACGGGTTTGGAACGATGCCGCGGTGGACGAACGACGGCTGAATTACTTTCACTCCTTCACTGGCTTAAACCGCGACGGCCGTCTGCTGTATCCGTACAGACCACAGACAGCGACCTGTACAGATTTCATGTATCTTAGCTGCTTCAATAGGGACTAATCATAGCGCTGGTCATTTGCCGTTCTCTGGTTCAGTATGCACCCAACGCAGACATGGAATACTGTGCCTTTAGTGACCTAGTTTCAGCCTCCTGCAAGAGTTCACGCTTCTTTATCACGCTTCGTTGCCGTTCGTGTACCAAAACTATAACATATACTCTACGTAATCTCTGTAAATGTTCAGCTTCTGTGCAATCGTTTTCCTCCCACGACGAGAATGATAGAGTAGATCTCGACACTCGTGTGTTGTTCGTGAGCTATCTGCTTAAACGACAAAGGGTAACTAGTCTTAGCACTTGGTTATTCTTTCGTCTCCGCTGTTGGCTTTCCCTAGAAGGGTGAAATGCTGGAAATCATCAAGACCAACAAGGGGTGTGCGATATTGACGAAAATGATATCTCGATATTTTCTGAATGTTTTTTTTGTTGTTGCTAAAGATAATTAGACGATATTTAGTGTGTTTTTGTGCTGGTACGTTGGCTGGTTTGGGCCTGTCATGGACAGCTGACTCTCAAAGACGTTCATATTCTCTTAGTTGTTAGTACATTTTCCATCTCAAGTGGCATTTAAGTGCATTTACACAAACTGTTCAATGCAGCTCAGAGGTGGCATGAATGCATTTATATCGCGACTATAAATGCCTAAAACCGTGTCTTAATCAGACGCATTGTGAAAAGATTGTAGCGACAAGCAATTTGTCCACACCAGACGCGACCAGCTATGTGATGCAACAAAATCAATCAAATATCACATCTAATCAGAAGCGTGTGTGGGCGGGCTCTCTCTGGAAGCCTTATTAAAAGTACATACTGAGTGACTGATACCATCTTTGTTATGAAATTCTCTTAAGTAAGTTCACATTTTTAACATACGTTTGCTTTAATTTATTTTCGAGATCTGAGGTAAACTATCTATTGTTGCTTTCAGTATGGCTATAAAGGTCACACGAAATGATATTCAAACTCACATTAGACACTTTTAACACTGAATAAAACATAATCAGTACCTGAGATTAGTATGGTGCATTCACAAGGGTCGTGTTTGACGTGAAATTAGCCAATCACATTACTCATCTGGTGTTGCATGAACATGAATGGCTAGCATCTATGCTAGGGTATTTGCATAAGGCCATCGGATTGGCTGATGCCTGTGCTGGCACTTGAAAAGTTGAAAGTTTTTCAATTTCTGCCGCGAGCGACACCAGTGGCGCAACACAACGGATCCACAATTCAATTCGGCAATGCCTGACCTCATCATGAAACAAAAGTGATGGGGCTGTTCATTTCAGATTTTGCTGCTGATTTGAAATATACGATTTAATTGCGAGTTCAGCAAGCAGTTTTTGAGATTTCAGGATTCCCCCATTCATTTAGATGGTACTTGATCTTGGATGAACTGCCCGGAGGCGTAGCAAATATGGCCGTTAAGTGAACAGACTTTTCTTGAAAGGGACTGAGTTTAATGTTATGCTTTAAAAATAATGTTTGGGATGTATAAATATTCAAAATAAAACAATATTTTAAGTATAAAACTAATACCACCAGTAGGTGATGAGTTAAGAAGGGAGTCGTTGAATTATTCCCTTAAATGATTTGTTCAAAAACGTGGATTCATTCAGTAACGAAGCACCACTGGCTTTGTTTGAAACTATTTTCATTGTGCAAAATAGAGCAAAAACAAACAATACTGGTGTATTGTAACTCATTTAATATAAAATTAGTGTGTAAAGTCATATCACATTTGCTGTGATATGTGTGCTGATATTTGGAAAAACAGCACTTGTTCTCGTGCGATATTGTTAAACAGCCATAAAGAGCATTTTTTTTTTTTTTTTTTTTTGGCCTTTCTTGAATTTCAGGTCGTTCTGACTCATTCTATTTACGTCATCTTGTTTGGTTTGTGAGTGACACTGGACAACTTCAGCTCTCGCGTCGTTCAAGCAATTAGTATATTATCCTTAAAGACGCATATCGCACACCCCTAAGACCCAGCTTTTCTTTTGAGTTGAGTGGTCAATTTTAAGCGGTTCTTGCCTTCTCACTACATGGAGAAAGTGCCGTGAACAGCCGTTCATTTCTCTAGTGGAACTGGTTATTAAAGAAAAGTCGTATTTCATCCACAGAAATAGCCAATTTGTAGGACCAGTACCTTTTTTTTGCATTTGTAAAGATGTCTGGACATCTTAATATAATTATTAAAATCAGCATGAATAAGATTCATTACAAAAATACTTCTACTTTTAAGATTTTAAGGGTTTCTTTAATGGTTTGTGGTGAAGTATCACGAGCTTCACCCAAATATCCTTCAGTGTTGTCGTTCACTTCCAGACGCTCCGTTCAGATCCTCCTGCAGCGCCTCAGAAACCCGTCGTGAAAGATTTCTCGCTTGTCCAGCTGCAGCTTTTGCTGTCATATCGCAATCCGAACTCTCCTGTCTTGTTTACTATGCAGCGAAATTTCCCCACGAGCCCCTGTGACCGAGCAGTTTTTCCGTCTTTCTCTCTCGGAAGAGTAAACGAGGCGCAGGAGAGGTGATGCACTTGTAGTCCATTAAGAATCACACGTGTCCTGTAAACCTCTCGACATCTTCCGCTCGACACGGTTAGGATACGATGATATGAATGTCGCAGGAGTTTATCCTTCTATGTTCTTTGTTTCAAAGAATGTTGTGCCATTTGTTAATAGCAGAGAAAACTATTGAACATATAATTAGAAGAAAAAAAAGAAGAGCTATTTTAAATTATTTTAGGCTTTTTTTGCGATATTTATTTTCTTGTATTGGAAATCTTTATAGAAGGAAAAAAGACAAGTATTTTTCATCAGTGCAAAAACCTATTTTTTCCTTTTTGTACATTTTCCATGTTAAGCAGTCTTTAGAGCAATATAATGTTCACGTGACTGTATGTGCATGCTGTTTGTGATGCCTTAATAACAGCTCCCGTCCCATCATCGCCAGCGCTCGGCCGTGGTCGACCAGTGCAGTCAATAAAGCTGTGCTTTCTGTCTAACGTCTCTGTGCTCTGTGTCGTTACTCAACACACACAAAAAACACACAGATATACCCAAGTATGATCACTTTCAGTTACAGTTACATTCCAGCCATTGATGATGGAAGGTTCGTATAGCCAGCGACAAATGACGAATCTTTATGAGGGAGTCATTGAATCATTCACTCAACTGATTCATTCAGGAGTGAAACAGACATACTTGGTGGTCTTAGGTTGTTATGCCAGTTAAAATACAAATATATTTCCCAAACTGATATGTTCAACATGTCCAAGCAAAAATTATGATGTTGGAAAATTAAATGTATTTACACTAACGGACAGGACATTGCATTTTCATTAAAATATGATTAATGTAGCAAAATCCAGTGTGAATTTCAAAATGCATTCTGAGCCAAATATATTAACATGCCTATACCCTAAAATCCATTATCAGAAATAAATATTTATAATGTGTTAATGCCAAAAGGGTAACAAAATGGTGATTTAAATGTCTTTTTTTTTCTTAAATGCATTGACACACTTAAAGGGGTATTTTTTTCATTACACTGATATACTTTTGTATTATAATACCATGGAATTAAATTACAAAATGGAAATGCAATAAAGGATTTTTTTGTATTTCTTTTGCTGTTGGACCAAATTTACAACATTTGGAACCAAATAACATCTGTAAAAGTCTCCAATTTATATAGCATCTTGTGCACCCTTCAAGCATGGCCTTTCAGATTTCAGAGTGAATCATTTAAATAAACTGTAATTTTAAGTTTCTAACAATTAAAAATGTTAATTTAATTAATTGAGTTTTTGTGACAAATAAGTTGATTAAACTTATCTGGGTTATGATGGCAAAGCAGATAATGTTAAATTTATTAACGACCACATTAGGAATTTAGTAAACCCAAAAATGAAAATTAGCTGAAAATGTATAGGCTACCGGGGTCCTTAATATATTTTTCAGTCAGGTTTTTCAGCAAAATCGCTGGATTCGGTGTACATCGAGTCTGAATCTTAAAAAAGTGGTCTGATTTTAGAAAATGTAAATGTTTCCATTTAATTTGTATATATTCAACAAGGTTAGTGTGATCGTCTGTCATCCGGTTCAACAGGCGGCGCTGCTGCGGCTGGAGACAGATAAAAATAAGCGGAAGTGTGACGTCACCAGACGCACTATCAACATTAAAGTGCGTCGAGTCGTGTTTTAGAGAGGCTCGACAAATTTCATCATGCCTGAACGCGAATGTAAGTATTACATATCTTTTATTAAACACATATGTTGTGTGTAGATAAAACCGTATTTGAGAATATGCCCGTTATGTTCTATAAACGGAAATTTATTAACGGAAGGCTAACACTGTGTGCAAACGAGCAACGCAGTGATTATGTGTAGACATCAAAGATAATGTAGAATTTGTACGTTAAAGAAATGCGTGAGATTTACAGTACGATTGTTTTGGTGCAAATGAATTACGCATTAACACAAATACAGCAAAACTTCTGCAGCCTGTGTTTGGGGCAAAGACGAATGGGGGCATGAAAACAACAAACGTTTCATAAAGCTTAATTTTCCCCCTCGTGCTTTAGAATGTGTTCTGTTTCATTTTCGTCAGTAATGACTATCATACATTTTTATAATGATTTACAGAAGACACCCACTAAATTGTCATTTCAGTTTAACAAAACCAAAAAGCTTGTCAGACAGATTTTAAGAAAAACCATTAGACAGATAAACTGCATATAACTGCCTGTAAGGATCACACTGAAGCCCCTAGAATCTTAACATTTTTACCAGTCTTGCCAATATGCTTCAAACCACTAGATTTTACCCATTTGACAGCAAGAGGTTTTTGATCGTTTTACTTGCATTTAACATGGAATGGATATCACATTTTTACATTTCATTTGATGCAGACACAAAATGGTACGTCTCGTCTTTGACCCATTTACACTAGTGTAAAGTGGAGCAACAGTAATGGGACTTGCAGTGATATCGTGGCTTCTTCACACACATATGCACATTAATAAAGCTTAAAAAAAGCATGCAAATGAGAAAATATCAGATGAGAGCAGCAAAATAAAGTCCAGTGCTTCTGCCATGTTTCTGTACATTTATTTGAAGTTCAAATGTATCTTTTGGGCAATGAATGATTCTCAGCTCATCTAATACTCAGTGATGACATGATGTGTATTTTATGGCAAGCCCCTTCCGTGTTTGTGATGTTACTCCTCATAACTGATATTCTTCTTCTCTCTATGCTGGTCCTCACATATATGTTCATGTATGTTTCTTTCAGCTGACGTTTACTCCAATCCTCTGGCTCCGGACGGCCATGAGGTGGAGGATCATCGGTCGGCCCTACAGTAAGTGCTCTTCACCATCACTTCATGTGCTGATATCCACCAAATCTCCAGAGTGATAAATGAACTATGTGAACCTTGCACAATTAGAGCAGAATATCTTAAATGTGTAAAGTCATGGCATTAAATATTGCATTCATTGCAATGAAATAAAAGTCTTCCGCTTTTGGTTTCCAATATAAACGTCCTTAATATTTATTAATTTATTTATGTAAAATTAAATAAAAAGTAATGGAGATTGTATTTTAAAACTTTGAAGTGTTGCTATGAAACTCATTGTGTGCCACTGAATGAAATGAAATGAAACCCACAGTGACGTGGGTTCGTTTTTCGCAGTTAACATGATTTTGTTTAATCTTCAACTTTCCTTTTACACATTAAATAATAATAATGTTATTAAACAAAATGAGTGAAACATCAGCAGTGACTGTTGTGAAAGTGCAGTTGCGATCACACTTACACCTGCTATTAAAATGCACAGAATCTTCTTTCTCTAACAATAAGTATTATTCTTGTTCTTCTTATTAGTTTTTTGCAGTCTATTAAAATATTAGAACTCTTAAAGTGTCAGTGGTGTTAATATTTTCATTCTTCAGTCATCTGTTCTTGTGGTTCACTGATCATCTGTTTGTGATACTCAGATCCAAGCTGACTAATGATGACTTCAGGAAGCTTCTGATGACCCCGAGATCTACGCCGTCATCAGCTCCACCCTCCAAAACACGCCACCATGAGTATTTACGCTTGCTTTTTAATACTTGTTTATCATCTTTCTTTGAGGGGTTGCATGACCGCTTATTTCTGCTAGTCGCTTACTTGTTAAAACAATACGCAAGTTACTTGTACTTGTGCTTTATGTTACCATTTAAGACATGAAAAAGAATAGTTCTATTAAATAGTTTTTATTAATTGATAGCCCAATGTTTGCATTAATTATGTCTTATACATGTGTTGTAAAAACATTCAAATAAGAATTATTACATAAAAGGTTCATTTTGTATTTAACATGTAAAAATATGTGCATGCATATTTATAAAATGTAACTTCCCCAGGATGCCACGGGAATATAATGAAGATGAGGATCCTGCAGCTCGCAGACGTAAGAAAAAAAGGTGAGTCGAGGATCAGTGATGAATAAATCATCCTGCATCACTGCTGCTACAAAAAGTAATGTTTCCACTGCTTTTCACTCTCTCTTCTGCACATATTTACACTTTCCTGATGACTTTATTCACTGCCAATCGAATTATATTTGTGACCCTGGACCACAAAAGGGGTCATAAGGGTCAGTTTTTTGAAATTGAGATTTATACATGAATAAATAAGCTTTCCATTGTTGTATTGGTTGTTAGGATAGGAGATTTGGCCAAGATACAACAATTTCTGGAATCTGAGGGTGCAAAAAAAAAAATCTAAATATTGAGAAAGTCGCCTCAAGTTCTTAACAATGCATGTTACTAATCAAATTAAATTTTGGTATATTTACAGTAGGCTATTTACAAAATATCTTAATGGAACGTAATATCCTACTTAATATCCTAATGATTTTTAAAAGAAAACTCATTCATTTTGACCCATACAATGTATTTATGGCTATTGCTGCAAATATGTCTGTGCTACATAAGACTGGTTTTGTGGTCCAGGGTCACATTTAAATTTTCAGATATTAAATTTGCAGCAATGCTTATATTAAGAGAAAACAGAGTACGAAACCTGCAACAACTGTAAATTTTATAGACATTTTATTTCATTCATTCAGTTTAATAAATTGCTTATTTAACTTTTTTTTTTTAACCTTTCTTCGCATGCAACACAAAATACAATATTTATACTGCGTTCACCTCTGATGCCTGCTTGTGTTAGGAGGTGGAAGTTACTGTACTAAACTGTACTATTTTTCTAGATTTTTTTTTTTCCTCCTGTCATGAGATATGTCTCTGTTTTTACTCTTTACGCTTCTGTGTGAAGTTACTACGCTAAACTGCGGCAGCAGGAGATGGAGAGAGAGCGAGAGCTGGCGGAGAAGTACCGTGATCGTGCTCGAGAAAGACGTGACGGTGTTAATAAAGACTACGAGGAGACGGAGCTCATCAGCACCACAGCTAACTATCGAGCTGTGGGACCCACTGCGGAGGCGTGAGTGTTCTCTGCCATTTGTGTCTTTCATTTAATATCCTTTTTTTATTACCTTATGCAATGCACAATTATGCAATACTTTAGCTATATTTTGTAGTATGATCATCATCTGAGAATTGGCTGTACGCAGTCACCTGTTGCATCTTATTTTAGGTTTATTATTAGGGGTCCTTTGTTTTTTGTCCTCTTTTTTTATTGCAAACTAGTTATAGTTTTTAATGTGTGGATTTAAACATGCATTTTGTTGAACAGGGACAAATCAGCCGCAGAGAAAAGGCGTCAGCTGATCCAGGAGTCCAAGTTCTTGGGTGGTGATATGGAGCACACTCACTTGGTGAAAGGTTTGGATTTCGCCCTGCTACAGAAGGTATGACGGTCAAGCCGCTATGCGATAATGATACTGCTATCATATATTGGCTTTAGTTTACTGTAGTGTCTTAATTCCAGGTCAGAGCTGAAATCACTAGCAAGGAGCGAGAAGAGGAGGACATGATTGAGAAGGTCCAGAAGGAAGTCAAGTATGTTTCAGAAAATCTTACGTGTTTAATTCATTTAATCCAGTTCTGGGTGTCTTTCAACATGTTTGTGTTTGACAGGAAAGATGAAGATCCAGAGCAGAAGATTGAGTTCAAGACTCGTCTGGGTGAGTTCAGTGATTATGAAAAGGATTTGATTCAGCATCTCAGTGTGTGCTTTAAGACTGTTTGAGAAAATAAATGCAATAAACGGGCTGGGTGATATAGCTAAAAAAATATGTATCTCAAAATTTTTGCATTTGCTTTTGGAACATTTTTAAATCAGCAATTAAAATAAATCTAGACAGTGATTGAAAAGTAAACCAATGCAGTAGGCTTCCTATAACACCAGTAAATTAAAAAAAAAACCTGTTGACAACTATTTTAAAAGGTCAGCCTGTTCACTTCAACCTGTTTTTGATGTTGCATGAGTTTCGTCTGTGTTGTTTGAGCTCACAGTTTTCTGTTCTGTGTGTTGTTGTGCTTTTTAGGACGGAACATCTATCGTATCGTGTTCAAAGGTCGTCAGATGGAGCGTAACGAGCTCTTCCTGCCGGGCCGTATGGCGTATGTGGTGGACCTGGAAGACGAGTATGCAGACACAGACATCCCGACCACCCTCATCCGCAGCAAAGCCGACTGCCCCACCATGGAGGTACAGAGACCGAACACAAAAGCACACACCTAGACATTACGTTTTACATTTACTTTTTTTTTTATTTTTGGGTGAATAATTCGGAAACACTTTAAGATCCAGTTCTCAGTTGCTTATTAGCATGCATATTACTAACATATTGTCTGTTTATTAGTACTTATTAGGCAGATTTTAATGCCTTATTCCTAGATGTCCTAGATCCCTTAACCTGAAACAATACCTAAACTTAACAACTACCTTAATAACTATTAATAAGCAGCAAATTTGTCGTTTACTGTGGGACAACGCTTAGTCAAAATGTTATACAAAGCTACAACCTGAAAGAAAAGGGGCGTTGGGGTAGCCAGTAAGGTTTGCATGAGCAGCACTCCTGTTTTCTTCAGATCATTTTTAAAGTCTTGTCAAACTGGTGTTTTTGTTCCTCAGGCTCAGACGACGCTCACCACCAATGACATAGTCATCAGCAAACTGACGCAGATCCTGTCGTACCTGAGGCAAGGCACACGCAACAAGAAGCTCAAGAAGAAGGACAAAGGTAGTTTTTCCTGCGCCTGTCCAGTGCTCCGTTTATTAGAGATCAGCTTTTCGAGCCATTTTGTAGTGATTATACGATTTTAAGTTTAGTTAAGTTGCTACTTCTAGCCATAGAAATCAGTGAAACGTGTCAATCCATTTACCTCTTCACATTTCTGGGGTTCTCAGAAATCTATAGCGGTGAACAGAAGCTACAACAAGTAGCACGCATTCTGCAGATCTTAAAATGGTCATAAAAACATCCTAAATTTGCTCTTCCACAAATTAAGGTCTTAAAATGGGCTTAAATCAAAGCAGAAAGTCTTATGTTCATAAAGCTCATGCATTGCAAAAATCATTGTCTTAGTATTTTAGTAGTTTCGTTTTTCAATATAACCATCCTTAAATTAAGGTACATTGACTTGAGATAGAAATTGAGAAATTGCACAAAATTAAGTCAGTTTAAAGTGTCAATGGGGGATGAAGACTTTTTTTAAGTAGATTTTTCTGAGCCCATTGTTAAATCTTTGTTCCTTTTTAATCATAGACTCACTTCATTTTGATCAGTTTCATAGAAAACAAAACCTTTTTTGTCAATTTGCTTAAGTACATGTCTTGTTTTAAAAATCTATAGATATTTGCACTGAAAACAAGACAAAAGCACTACAGAAAAGCTCAGATTGAGCAGAAGTTACAGTTAAAGTTATTTCCATTTTCTTTGGAGCGGAGCTTTGTCAGAGTTTGAAAAGTGTCCATATATAACCAAGAAGCAAAATGTGATCTCGTTATTTATATTAATCTTTCTAAATCAAGGCTGTCACAATGCATGAAGGAGAAAAATCAGTTTCATAGTGCTTTACTAGTCAGTTTCTCATGTGCATCCTTTGTGTTTGTGAAAGCTAAACTGAAGTTTTTTCTTTGTTTTCAGGGCGTCTGGATGAGAAGAAGGCACCAGAGGCCGACTTGAAGTGAGTTTACATGCAATCAAATGTTTTGAGTTTGTGATCTGAACATGAGTTTCCTAACATCTTTGTTTGTGTGTTTGCAGCATCTTTGACGACATCGGTGACTACATACCCTCCACCTCCAAAAGCGCCAGAGATAAAGAGAAAGAGCGCTACCGTGAGCGAGAGAGGGAGAAAGATCGAGATCGAGAGCGTGAGAGGGAGAGGGAGAGAGAGAGGGAGAGGGAGAGAGAAAGAGAGCGAGATCGTGATGAGGAGAAAAGACGGCACAGCTACTTTGAGAAACCCCGAGCTGATGACGAGGTCAGATGATCAGCTTCTTTAAAGAAAATAAGTGTCATTGCTTCAGTCTGTTTGTGCAAAACGTATGAATATCACTAATAATTATTGTCTAATATTTCTGTCTCTTTAGGCCATGGACATCGATAAAGGTAAATTTTTACAATCTTCCTATTCCTCATACTCGCCGTTTAATGAAACTTTTGAAAAAATTGAATTTATTTATTTATTTTCAGTATATAACATAATTGCAATTAAACAAGGTTGTAGTTTAAATGTATGTTAAATGCAGTTAGCTGAGCTTTAGAGCCACTTTAGACCCACTTAAGTCAGATATAAGTACATTTTGATACATCATTTCAAAATTACTTCTGTTTTTTTTTTTAAATAAGGTGAACTGATGAAAGTATGGACAAACATTTATGGCAAACTAAAATATACTTCAATGTTTAAATATATTTGTAATGATTAAGTTTTAATTTAGTGCATTTAAAATATATTCACTTTAAATGTAAAATCAAATCAAAACACTACATTTAGAAATATAATCAAGTATATATGCTTTAATATGTTAGTCAGCATATAAAAATAAATGTTTTAAAGCATTACAAAAGATTATTAAAACAAAGACTTAAAATATACTTTTAATACATAAAATTCTGTTATTACATACTTAAGTGCACAATAGTGCACTAAGAAAATTATGTTATCTGCATGTACAGTTTTTGTAAAATTACTTATGATGTAAAGTACTCTGCAAGTGCACATTCAGTATAATTAAGCACACGTCTTTATCACAAAGGTGTTGAAAGAAATGCTGTCAGAGCTGCATTTGAATAATAAAGTCCAGTCCTGTGTTTCAGTGCTGTGATGTTCTCTTGCAGGTCCAGGCTCTGTGAAAGACCAGATCAAGCTGATCAATGAGAAGTTTGCTGGAGCCGCTCATTTGCAGGGCCCGGAAGCATATCCTTCATGCGAATGCAGAACTGCGGCATTCACATTCTTGAGACTGAAAACAGATTTAGACGTTATAGCATGCGGTGTATAGTAGGGCTGCCCATGACTACAGATGACTAATTGACGTTCATTTAAGCCATTAGTTGACTAATCCCATTTTCTTTTTGTTAAGGAATTGAACCTTCATAAGCTTTTAATAGCCTATTTAGCGATCAAGCACATGTATAAAGCTTGCTGAAAAGCACTGGTAAAATGAATGATTGTGAATGTGTGGGGAAAACTTGCAGGTCTTTTAATTATCTATAAATAAACTAGTGTTTTTTTTTAGTCAGGGTTGCTGCAAAGATGAAGTTGATGAATCTGACTCGCCATCTCCACAGTACAGTGATGCGCCTTCAGAGGGAAATGCGCCATTAACACTGATTACATAGAGAGCATTTGTTTTCTACTTTAAATGTTTTTGTAAAGTAATATAAGTAAGATATATTTTTCACATCTGTAGCATGTATGGTTAGTTTCGATTCCATTAGTTTTGATTGATGCGCTCCAGCACGTCCTGTTTGTTGTCTTTATTTTACAAAAGCACATTTTGTTGTCATTGTGAGCAGTGTTGGGGGTAACGCATTACAAGTAACATGAGTGATGTAATCAGATTACATTTTTCCAAGTAACTAGTAAAGTAATGCATTACTTTTTTTTTTATTTCCAAGAAAATATCTGAGTTACTTCATCAAATAAGTAACACCAGTTACTTTGTTTTCGTATGTATTGATTGACAGCTCATCTCAAATGAGGAAATAGCTGCTTAAATGCTTATGTAGTCGTGTTAAGCTTGTTTCTTTAACTGCGGGCACTGGAAGCAGGCGTGAGGAGAAGAAGCATCTTGGAGATTTCTTTGGGATGTCGAACAGTTATGCCGAGTGCTATCCTGCCACGTGAGTTACGCCACTGTGTCTTATTCTGTTGTACAGTTGAGGGTGCTGATGATGTTGAGTTTAGAAATGTGTTGCTTCTGTCTTGTAGAATGGATGATCTGGCAGTGGACAGCGATGAGGAGGTGGACTACAGCAAGATGGACCAGGTATGAATGGTTTGAGTCGTAATGGAGAAATCTCTGCGTGTCTCTGGTCAGGCTTGTTCACGTGTGCGTGTCTGTAGGGTAATAAGAAGGGTCCTTTGGGCCGCTGGGACTTCGACACTCAGGAGGAGTACAGCGACTACATGAACAACAAGGAGGCGCTTCCCAAGTAACACAGACTTTGTTTTCTGATTTCATGAGTTTGAGGATGTGTGTTCACTGTAATCATGATAATGATGGTGTTTTTTTTTATAGGGCTGCCTTCCAGTACGGCATCAAAATGTCTGAGGGCCGAAAGACTCGCCGCTTTAAAGAAACCAATGAGAAGGCTGAATTAGACAGACAGTGGAAGAAAATCAGCGCTGTGAGTTTACCGATTCTTTTTAGCAACATTGCAGTGGAATAAAATGCTGTATAAGCAATGACCAATTAGGGGTGTGCGACATTTATCGTCTGTGATAATATCGTAATTGTTGTTTTAGCAGTGTGTGAGCTGACATTGAGTTACTTACTTTGCAAAAAATAAACACGTCTTGAGAGTCTAAAAGCACTGATGATTGAACTGCATGATGACGCCTATCAGAATGCTGTTAGAATGACCCTAGAATTCAAGTTATGAAAGCCAAAAATTTCTCTGTATGGGTTTTGTTTTTTATATTTATAAGATATGATACAGTTTAGTAATATCACACAAGCGTCATTGCAGTTTTCCTGAATATTAAAGCATGAGCTTGATCGCAAATGTTGTATTGATTTTATACAACAGTTCAGCAAACAAGGTATTATTGAGTGAGTTACATTTTAGACACAATATTGTCTCTCTTTTTTTTTTTTTTCTATTTGGCCAATGAAAATATTTCCAAACAAAGTTGGAGCAGAACATTTGTGCATCTCAGAGCAACACTGCAGTGTTTTGTTTCTGAATGAATCTGCTTTTGAACAAATCATTTGAGTGAGTGATTCAATGGTCCATTCATAAAGATAGTCACTTGCTTCTTTCCTAAATGATTCATTCATTTTGAATGAATCATTTGAATGAATGATTCAGTCAGTCACTCATTAAGACAAGGACTTGCTTGTGGTGTTAGTGTCATATTTATTTATCCATGACAGGCCTAAACCAACCACTCTACCAGCACAAAACACACTTGGCAAAATATTGTTTAATTGTCATTATCCAAAAAAAAAAAAAGTAAAGATCAAGACATCCTTTTTTGTGTCAATATCGCACACTCCTATGAGCAACATGAGCTGCAGACAGATGTTTAAAGAAGTCCACTTCCAGAATGAAAAATTACAGATAATGTAGTCACCCCCTTGTCATCCAAGATGTTCATGTCTTTCTTTCTTCAGTCGTAAAGAAATTGTTTTATGAGAAAAACATCTCAGGATTTTTCTCCATATAATGGACTGATATGGTGCCCCGAGTTTGAACCAAAATGCAGTTTAAATGCGGCTTCAAACGATCACAAATGTGGTTGTAAACGATCCCAGCTGAGGAAGAAGGGTCTTATCTAGTGAAATGATCGCTTATTTTCATTTGAAAAAATACAATTTAAATACTATTTATTCTCAAACGCTCGTCTTGTCTTATTCTCCTTAAACTCTGTGTATTCTGGGTCAAGACAGTTAGGGTATGTCGAAAAATTCCAGTCGTATTTTCTCCCTCAACTTCAAAAATCATTTCAAAA
>JAHKKF010394321.1:0-21782 GCA_019740295.1 Labeo calbasu | reverse complement strand
TAAAACTATTAAAAATAATTTTAGGTAACTAAAATCAAGCTCAAATGAATTACAAATATTAGATGAAAAACTTAAACTTGAAAAACTTAAACAAATGTTGTTAAATAATGAAATACTACTATTACTGATAATAAAGGAAATATAAATGACAATTAAAGAAACTGAGAACAGTTTGAAACATTAAGATCTCTTCGGTCTTGTTATTGTTAACAAACTATTAACTAAAACTAACTAAAATTAAGCTCAAATGCATTATAAATATTAGATGAAAACTTAAACTTGAAAAACTAAAACAAAAAATATGAAAAAATAGTTAAATAATGAAATACTACTACTAATAATAATAAAGGAAATAATAATAAAAATAAAAAAAGCAGAGCATTTTTAAAAAACATTAAGATCTCTTCAGTCATGTTATTGTTAACTAAATATATTAACAATAACTTTTGATGACTACAATAAAGCTCAAATGAATTATAATTATTAGATAAAAAAACTTAAACTTGAAAAACTTATTTAGCTTTAGTTAATAACATACTAGCTTTAGTATGTTATTAACTAAAGCTATTAAAAAAAATGTGGTCAATTAAAATCAAGCTCAAATGAAATCTAAATATTAGATGAAAAACTCAAACTTGAAAAACTAAAAGAAAAATTAGAAAATTTGCCATGGCAACTTAAGTTTCAATATAAAAACGAAAACTGAAATAAAGTGAACTATAAACAAATTAAATCTTAAATTAAAATGAATACAAATGAATTCTTATTAAAAAAATAATGAAATACTACATAAATAAACTAGATGAGAGGATTAACACCTGAGGGAGAACAATCTGAGATTTTTTCCATTTTATCTATATTTAATCTCATTGCTCTGTAGGAGAAACAGCTGAGAATTGGGAGAGATCTTGTTTGTGATATTTCACAAAGAAAGAAAGCAAGAGGGAAGAGAAGGGAAAGCTAATGCATCTGTCTGCTGTGGTGGGATGGAGGTTGGGGGAGGGTCTCAGTATTGAGGGGAGGGCATAAAACGAGGGATTAGGCAAAAACCAAAACCCCTTTAGAGTTTAATGACCAGTAATCCAGCTCTAATTAAGAAAGAGAGAGAGGGAGAGAGAAAGAGCAGGAGATCAGCTCACTGGAGCTAAGAGCTGTGAGGTCTGGGTTCTCTGGAACATTTGAGAAGAGCTGAGGTCGTGTGACATCTGATGACATCATTCTGTAATATCTTAATGATGCAGTGCTAGTTACTGCTCTCAGTTTGGCTGACTGAAGCAAGCTGTGCATAATATCAGCTGTGTAGAGCTGCGCTCTGCTTTGATGGCTTTTTTTTGGCTGTAGAATAAAAGTAAACGGAAAAAAAGTTGGGTCACTGTAGATTCGCGGTTCCCACTTCAAAGCTCAAATTGTCTGTACTGAACTCTATAAAATAGCAAACCACATACACTCGAACTCACAAACACACATACGGCCAGGTCCGCTGTTGAGTACAGACCCTTGTTGTAGTCCCACTGACCATGTGAAAAAATGAGCGTGTGTGTGCGTCGGTTATGCCAAAGGAAATGCCAGCCTGCCAATCACCCTTTACATTCACAATCTGATAGCATGAGCGAGTAACGCGAGAGAGAATTATATTCAGTCTATTTAATGGGTTTATTGTGTGTGTGTGCGCGTTCACAGATGTGCGCTTGTACGTCTGGAGCGAAATGTGGCGTCTGTGGGTTTAATCGCCAAGTTCACGGGTTGATCTGATCTGGAGTTAATTGTTTGAGGAGGGATGAAAGTATGTTTGCTCAGGCTCTTAAAGACACATACACGCACACAAAGTGCAAGACTCGTCTGAAAATAAAAATAATGACTATTATTTTAGCTAAAGGATGTTACTGTAAGTATTTACGCTCTGATATTTGCCATTAGTTACTAGGGAGCGTAAACACAGACCTGACCGCATGACAGTCAACATTACAAACTGAATTTGTAGGAAGATTAAATGAAGGAAAATTGCTCTGTTATTATAATAGGTTATTATTAGCAATCCGCATTGTGTGTTCATGGCTGTGTGAAGGATTTAACACTGGGAATCTTTCAGAGTTCTGTCTACGAGAGCATAAACGCGCCTCACACTCACGTAAGAGCGTATGTAAGCGTGTTTGCTTTTCCAAACAAATTTTAATTCAGTCTGGGAATTAGGCAGCCAGTCTGACGCTGCCACAGAGCGAGCAAGAAAAATCTTTCCATAAACATTCACCCACACGAAGACTCCCGGAGAGGGAACACCCTAACCCCTGAAAAATAGTGTGTTGCATGTCAACATAACACTTATATTTGCACTTATATACTGACCTGTTTTTGTAAACTTGTCACGTTTAGTTTATATTTTCAGCAGCATCTGATTTTATTCTTATTTTCCTAACAGAAGCTCCATACTGGACCCGTCCTGACCGGATGGAGAAGAAGCTTTTGGCCGTTCCCGCCGCCAATACAGTGAAGTTCCGCTGTCCTGCTGCCGGCAACCCCACTCCCACCATCCACTGGCTGAAAAACGGGAAAGAATTCAAGGGAGAGCAGAGAATGGGCGGGATTAAAGTAAGACAATATGAATATCGATTAAGTACACTTGCGTGTGCAAACATGCGATTGCGTGTTTAGGATTACAGATAATAAGAGTCTGCGATTAGTAATAATTTACACAGATCCCCAACATCTGCTCCTTCAAGAGCGCTCTCTCTCGCTCTGGATTTTATTTGCTTGTGTCTCTGGAGGATACGTCCACCTGTTGCTGTTCTTCTGAAAGAACAGAAGAACACAAAGTTCTGTGTGGTCTGGTTATTTATGTGTTGCTGCATTTGTGTGCGGGTGACGTGCTTTGGAGGCCGTCCACTGATTCTGTAGATTATTTTTATTTATTATTACCATTTTTTTAATCTCTCAGGGCTGTTGCTCCTTAATGCTCAATTACTTAACCCCCCACAATTTAACCTTTTAACTCTTACCGTAAGTTTACTAAGTTTACTTTACTATATGTGACCCTAGACCACAAAAGCAGTCATAAGGGTCAATTTTCGAATAAATAAGCTTTCCGTTGATGTTTGGTTTGTTAAGGTAGGACAATATTTGGCCGAGATACAACTATTTGAAAATCTAGAATCTGAGGGTGCAAAAAAAAACACTGAGAAAATCGCCTTTAAATGAAGTTTTTAGCAATGCATATTACTAATCAAAAATTAAGTTTCAAAATATTTACTGTAGGAAATTTACAAAATATCTTCGTGGAACATGATTTTTACTGGATATCCTAATGATTTTTGGCATTAAAGACGATAATTTTGACCCGTACAGTGTATTTTTGGCTATTGCTACAAATGTGCTGTGCTACTTAAGACTGGTTTTGTGGTCCAGGGTCACATATTACAATTAAATCCTAATCTAATCATGACAAACTATCCCCCGTTTTTACAGACAAGGTTTAAGGCTAGTCCCAGACTAAAATGCATGTTTGAGCTGTCTCAACTGAAAATGTCTTGCTCTGACATTGTTCTGTCTCAAGATGCACACCTGTAATATTTTCTTTTAAGGCATTTTTATAAAAGCTGCTTAAATATTGGACTTACTCCTGGCTTAAGCTAAACTATGTCTGTGAAACTGGGCTTAAATATCGTTGGAAAGATCTAAGACTCCTAAATTGATATTTAACCACTGTTTTTTTTGTTACAAAATATGTCGGAACAGTAATAGATTCATTTAACAAGAGTGCACCTCAAAAATCTACATCATAACAGGAGTTCTGACCTTTGTCACAAAAAGTCATTTTTGTTGTTATCATTGTAATTTATATATCAATTGAAACCTTAAAACCTCAAAATTCACCCTGTGAAAACCACTTTAAAATTGGACATTGCATTACTATGGAAATTGTGCTTTAAAATCATATTACAAAATGTTATAACAATTTAAGTTTGGAGAGTACAGTTTCAAGTCTGTGTTAAAAAAAATGGGGGTGGAAGTAAGGAATAGATCACCCAAAAATAACATTTGTAATCATTTACCATCCTTCCAAACCTGTAGGACTTTTTTTTTCTTCTGAGGAGCAAAAAAGAAGATATTTTAAGAAATGTCAGTGGTCACCGAAGCATTTTGGTTCTCTTCTGTTTCACAGAAGAAAGTACGTCATACAGGTTTGGAGCTACATGAGTGTGAGTTCAAGACTTTTTCAGCGAATTACCCCTTTAAATACTACAGCGTTATTGAACAAAATTTTCCTGAAGAGGCACACATTTTCCCCACTGGAAAGGAAAAGTCATGAATTATACCTTCTCTTTAATATCTCAGTTGTTTCTCCTAGATATGAAACCTCGAAATGAAACTGAAAACAAACTGAGACTTTCACTGAGCAAAAGGACACCAGTGATTTTAGATATCATCTTTTGATTTCCGCCTTTCATATCTTTGGAAATTCTGAGCACAGTTTGAGGTCTCATCTAAAGAGCTTCAAGTGAAATCTCAAACTGTGCTCAGATTTGCAAAGATATGAAAGGCGGAAAATCAAAAGATTTAAATATAAAGTATTACTCAAGATCAAATATTCTAAGTTTTGCTATCCACATTCATTTTATAGCTCTATATTCTGAATTAAAGGGATAGTTCACCCAAAAATGAATATTCTGTTATTAATTATTTACCCTCGTGTTGTTCCGAACCTGTAAGACCTTCATTCATCTTCGGAGCACAAATTAAGATATTTTTGATCAAATTCGGGATCTTTCTGACCCTGCATAGACAGCAACGCAACTGACACGTGCAAGGCCCAGAATGGTAGTAAGGACATCATTAAAATAGTCCATGTGACATTAGTGGTTCAACCGTAATGTTTGAAGCTATGGTTTTGTGTGCAAAGAAAACAAAAGTAATGATTTTATTCAATAATTTCTTCTCAGAAAGCTCTCTTGATATCTTAATTTGTGTTCTGAAGATGATTGAAGGTCTTTGGAACATCATGAGGGATTGAGTGAACTATCCCTTTAAACAGAATTTTAAGAGAAACACCTGCAACAAAGTTAACACAGCATCTTCTGTACGGCTTCTTTTTGCACAAACAATCGCGCATTCAGATTCTTTAACACAGCGTTGCATTGCGTTGACCTATATGCATAGAATATGACCAGCGTCCCCTAAGAGAGACATTTAGAAACAAAACAATGACCTCTCCACCTCTCCATGGCCATAGTGTGACCGGCCCGCCCTTACAAACACACACACCAGGGGTTCGCACTGACCCAGGGTCATCCTTTATACCAGACCTGCCCTCAGCATCAGCACAGTCACTGTTGGCATAGAGATGTCTGACAGCATCATAATAGCTTTATTTAACACACACATACACAAGAGCTTGACAGCAACTCACCCTGAACGTCTTCTGTCTCTATTAAGACCAAGGCTAAAAGTCACAGCTCTTATATTTATGCGCAAGGATGCGTGACCTCCTTGTGCGTGTGGATATGACAGCCCTGATGACTTGATAACACACTCAACGATGTGTTAAAATGCAGAGCGTCATGCGAAATTAAACATTAGGAGTTCTCTGAGAGATCAGCGTTTTACATCTCTTTTTTGCATTGCACGGGAAACAAAGCTGTTATTATGTTTATGTTGGCACCGGAGCCAATTGTAAGTTCGACTAACTCTCTGGCCGACGGTCAGGGCACGTTAATTGCTGACTAAATGCGGTAAGATTGCAGAATGAGTTTTAAATGCAAGAAAATGAGTCACATGCTGTATTCTCATTGTTTGAAACGATCCGTGGCTTTGTTTAGACAGTTGACTTTCCCACAGCTTTCCGTTCAAATGGCCACACACACACCTCAGACACTTTCTCTGCCTGACTGGCAGGGTCCTAAGGTCAAAGGTCAGCACTCTATTGAGTCATCAGAAGGGGGAGGTTCCGAGAGGGTGTTGTCGTGGCGATTTAGAGACCTTGATTGGCAGGGGGAGGCGTGGCTTTTGTCATGCTCACATATGGCAGCCGAAGTCACATTGTTAGAATGCTAATCTGTGGCACTGTGGGTTAGTCACACCTCACGCACACATACACACACTGATGTTTTGTGAAGACGCTGCGTTTCAGTGTGTATGCGAGCGGCTCGCAACATATTCAACAGCTCAATTGACGAGCGAGCTGAAGAAAGACTGTTACGTCCTCTGAGAGATGACTCAATTTCAGTCGCAGTGCTCTGTGGGAACACCAGTGCTAAATTCTACATGCTTGGAGCATCAGTGAATCTCTAATCCACCGACAAATGTGCCTTTTGTCTGTGGGCAACATCAGTGTACGTCTTTATTAACTGCTTATGTGCAATTTGTTATTCATTTGTGTGTAAAAAAAATGGTTAAAGGTCAAGTGTTTAATAGCGATGTAACAGTATTATCAATATCGTGGTATCACGATAGCAAAACTCAAATTTCGATATCATCATGGTCACATGACGAACTAAAACCGAAAGCACAATATGGCTTGGTCAAGTCTATTTTCGCTACGTGTTTCAAAGTGAAGTGTGCACTTTATGATCCAGTATTTTCCGCGCCTCAGAACGGCTCAGTTCACAGTGAATGCAGTGAACTCGTGTAATGCATGTGCTGTGAGTTTAGCGTGCGTTTGGGAATGCAATGGCCACCGTTTATGCTTTATTTTAGCGGCAGATGATTACAGCATTTCTAGATTTGTAGTGAGACACATTTTTGTAAGCCTGTTTTCACTGAAGCTGGAGTTTTCCTTCAAAATAAAAGCTCTACTGCCATTTCCGTCAAAATAAAAGCTTAAGAGTGCAGTATGAATTGCTGACAGCTAGGGGTTTAAATGGGTAACGTTACTGAAGTCCAAATTCAAATATCTCTTTCAAGTGTAGAAATTAGGAAAAAACTATTGTGATTTCCTTACTGTAGTGTAAGCCAAAAATAATATACATATGAAATATTAATTTTCATTTATTTTACAGTGCAGTTGTTTTACAATGGCTATTACTGTCATGTAATGGAATGACAAAAATATAAAAGTGTTGTTATTATTACAGTATATTCTAATTTCTTTGGCTTCCAAAAACACCACACTGGTGTTGGAATGTAATTTAGACTGAGACAGTATACCACAAACAGTCCCCTTTATAGTTCAGGTGCAAGTCAATTTACTGCTTTTTTCTGACTTAAGTTTTCTTAGTTAAGAACATGGGTTGAAGCTCTTAATTTTGAACTCTCAAAGTGCATTAGATAGAATAACTTAACTTTAAAATGTACAAAATGTTTATTTTTTCCAAGCCTTTGTCTTTTTTTTTTAAATATCGGAATAAATATCATATCATGGGCTTCATATTAAGATATTCACTATTCTCATGTAGCCTGATATTGATAACTAGTGACCACTTCTCTTTATCAATATGAACTGACTGATGTAGCCACGTAGTTCATTCTCTACAGCAGACTTTTATAGTAGGGTGTGTATGATTATGGACCATCTGTACAATATCGGTGGCTTCTTTTAATGGTAAAAAAAAAAGTGTTTCCAGTGAGACTACTGTACTACTTTCCATTGAGAAAGAGAAAAAGAAACAGCTTTGTCGTTTTAATGACTCGCCCTGGGGTCAGTTGTTTTTGCTTCCTGTCTCTGTGGGTCAAATTAAATAGCAGCACTATCGGAACAACCTCGCACCATTTTGACACAACCATAAATCCTGAACGTACACGTACAAACACACATACTCAAGAGAGACCTGAGCTTCTTGGCACCTCCCGAGTCCGTAAACTCGCATTATTCTCTGCAGTTCTGTGACAAATCAGTTGAATATACACCGCACTGGTCTTAACTCCTAACCCCGGTCTGACATCAGAGTTAAAGAGGCTTAATATGTTAACAGCGTAATGCCGGGAGGAATTTAAGCAGCGCTTTTCGACTGATTATCAGACCTCTGCTTGGGTCTTTTTTGTGCTGTTTTTTTCTCTATCTGAATCAGCGGGGTCCAGCACCACATCGTAACACTTTTCAGCTCTTATCTTTTGATGAAGGATGGGATAAATGTACTAACTCTCTCCTCCCATTCCCCTCTGGATAAAGTGCTCGGGGTAGATTGAGGAACAGCTGAGAATTCTTCACAGCATTTTTTTTTCAGCAGACACATTGAGATAAATGTCTTACACACACACACACACACACACACACAAAATGTCAAGATAGGGTCCTAAATTAACTCTCGATGCCTCATACTCTCACTACACATGGGTAGTTGACATTAAATACTTTTGGGAAGTTAACAAGGCGAATCTAGGATTTCACTGAGAGGGGGGTTGATGTAGCTTAGAGGAATATTTCTTTTTCTTTAGTCTAAAGTTGCCAACTGACAATTTAAAAAATAAAAATATAATATAATATATATATATATATATATATATATATATATTTATTTATTTATTTATTTATTTATTTATTTTTGCACCCTCAGGTTCCAGATTTCAAATAGTTGTATCTTGGCTAAATATTGTCATATCTTAACAAACATACATTAATTGAAAGCTTATTTATTCAAAAATGGACCCTTATGACTAGTGACACATTTCAGTGCACTGTGTCAGTTAGCAAACATCGAAGCCTCATTGAGTGAGAGTGAGCCAGCGAGAGCGGCCTGTTAGAAGGTGAGGATCTAGAAGATGAAGGGGAGGAGGAGTGCAGGGGGCACAGACGCCCTTGCCAACTTTCTTAGGCATGTGTGTTTGTCTATGTGCGTGTTGCCCGCTTAGGCAGTGTTACCATGCAACTGTTCAAAAACACAGCCCATAATATTTACACAGTTACATTTTTTTCCACTCAGACCTTCGAAGTGCGTAGAGGAGGAATGAGAGAGAGACAGAGAGCAAGAGAAACAGAAACAAGCAGAGAGAGAGAGACATATATGCAATTAGAATGTGCTCTATGAATGAATGAATGGTTCTGTGAATGTGTGTATGCATATATATATGTGTGTGTGTATGAGGTGAGGGGTTTGTGTAAACAAAAGGAGACTTTCTGACCAATCAGCATACTTTCCATGTCTGGTGATGTTAAAGGTATTCCAAAATAAACCCAAAAATAATTAAATAAGTGTGTGATTATTCACACATCCGTGTGTTGTTCTTACTCGATATGCTTTGTCCCGTGAAATACAAAAGTCTATCTATCTATCTATCTATCTATCTATCTATCTATCTATCTATCTATCTGTCTATCTATCTATCTATCTATCCTTACGTTCAAATTGCAAGTCTGCATTCTGTTTGGAACCTTAATTCAAATTCAATTCAGATTTATCAGCTCAGTGGAACATTGCACAGACACAGAATTTAGCACCTGCTTTTCTTCAGCTAACAGAAAAACCTAAGGGAGGACTCAAGTGGACCTCTTATGTAATGTCCCACTGTATGAATAAAACTCTGTGTCTGTCTCTATCATCCTCTCTCTCTAGTTGAGGCATCAGCAGTGGAGTTTGGTCATGGAGAGTGCCGTTCCATCCGACCGGGGAAACTACACATGTGTGGTGCAAAACAAATACGGGATAATCAGACACACTTACCAACTCGACGTGCTGGGTATGAACACATAACACATACACACATATTCAGCCTTTATCTTAAACTTACCTTCATTACTAACTGCAATTTATCTCTCGTCAAATCAGAGCGCTCTCCTCACCGGCCCATCCTACAGGCGGGACTCCCAGCCAATCAAACGGTGGTGGTGGGCAGTGACGTCGAGTTTCACTGTAAGGTGTACAGTGATGCTCAGCCACACATCCAGTGGCTCAAACACATTGAGGTGAATGGAAGCCAATATGGGCCCAATGGCGCCCCCTACGTCAACATCCTTAAGGTACAGTCATCAATAGTGGCACATCGGAAGAATGCATGAATGAACCACCAGTTTTTTCAGTTTTGTACATCAAATACTTATGAACACCTTTTTGATTTGTTACAATGTTGATTATTTAAATATTTGAATTATGCAAACATGTTTATTTTTTGAGTGTTAGAATGGTCCTTCATAGACATTGAAGGCATTTGTTGAAATGTGTCCAAGTGCAGCTTAAATTAAACCACATATTAAGTCTCATGTGAGCTTTGAGTGACTCTTAGCGAGCACCTCCCTCAACTCCTAATCCCACCCATGTAAGCATCTCACTATAGACTCTGCAACTGGAGAATTCGGGGTCTCTCGCTCTCTTTTTCCTCTCAGAGGAGTGAGAGAGGAGGCAGACATCTGTTTTGGGCTAAGCTAACCGCCGCGGTGGCGTCGCGCAGGGAGACAGCCATTAGCTGTGCTGCCCCACTCACTCTTCAGAGAAGAAGGAGGGAGGGAACAAGGGAAGAGGCTCCCGAAAAAGCCATGGAAAAAATGAGTGCGGGAAGCGAGGGAAGGGCCGAGTCAGCAGGCAGAGGAGGGGAGTGCGTCGGCTGGCCAGACCGCCACGCTATTTTAGACTCCCACATAATTGAAACAGTATTTTACTGGGAGCCGCGCGCCGGCTTTTCCCTTCCCCGCAGTCTCATCTGCGCACCCTCTAAAGCCTTCCCCAGCCCTCCCAGACCGAGAGTGCTGAACGACAGATCATGTGTGGCGCAAAGCCTGCGATCAAGGGAAAGAACGGAAACTGAGAATAAAGCAAATGAAGCCTCTGAAAGAAACACAGAAACAGATATGTGTGGATGAAGGGGCTGAAGACCATATTTGAGCATTTAATTATAACATATAGTGACATCAGAGCGATGGCCTAGCAGGTAGCCTATTGAGTTGTGGCGCCCAATTCCCAAGCACGTTTCTGTTCTTATCCCGCAATAAAAATTCAAACTGCACATACATCTTCATGGGTTGCAGTTTTCATCTGCTGATAGTGTTGTGTATTTGCATGCACTGTGTGTTTTGGTTTTAACCCAGGCTCATGAAAAGACATGCCTCAATGTACATTTCTGCAACATGTACATCACTGCTTTAGAGTTGTCAAAAGGTACCGGTTCGGTACTTTCTGAAATTTTAAAAACGTCCATTCCCCGCTCATATTTGAGCGCTGTTAAGCCGATTTTTGCTTGTTTTGCAGCAGTTTCAAAGTGAAATGTCTATAGAGTGGTGCTAAAACATGTTTAATATGTTCAAAACTCTGTATAACTCTGTACTGATCAAATCAAACTTTGTGTGAAAATGTATAAAAGCTGTCATAGTTATACTGCCACTAGTGTTTATTTCAACTGGAAACTGCAGTGATTCATACATATAGGTACGTTTTTTTTAGAGGCACGTATTTCCAATGAGCCTGATGGTTGGTTTACATTAACATTACAGTAACATTAATTGCATGAAATTGTTTAGTAAGTCACAATCTATAAGAAGCCTAAAGAATGACAGTGAGTTCATTTAAATACACGTTGCACAGTGATAGGCACTAGTCAGAAATTAATTTCTAGAGAAATTTTGATTTCGTTTGTGCATTTGAATTGAGATAGCAAAGTAGATTAAAAGATTCAAGAAATTAATGTAACCACTACCGCCCCCTCTTCCCCCATTAATAAATCACTTTGCATGTGGTTTAAAATAAATAATTGTAGTCAGTACATTTTCTAAACTGTTCAAGTACAGTTCAGCTCCATATACCAGTGCAGATAATGCTTGGTTTAAAAAAATGGATTTTGCTACCTGATCTCTTGACGAAAACGTACCTGTGGGAATTTTTTTGCAAGACACAAAATACGTAGCCATAAGTAAATATCACTACAGTTTCCAACTGAAATGACCACTAGAAGCAGTAAAACAGCAAGCACTTGTAATCGTTTTCATACACAGGTTTGATTACAACTCCATATGTTTTGGTTTCCGAACATAAGCTTGCTCAGTAGCTCTGCCAGGATAGAATTAGACTTAGGATGCGGAATCCTTGGGTACGAATCCTGTGAAAAACATGACTCGCGCTGAAAGAGCTGAAAGATGAGAGATTGAAAAACAAGCTAAAACGGCTTGCGATTGTGTTTTTACGTCACTTTTGTTCATACTATCGGGTAGGTTTAGGTGTAGTGCAGATGGTATGCTATTTTAAAATGTCACAGAGCATTAGAGTTATAGCGCCTTTTAGAATCACTCAGTGGACATTTCACATGTGTCACGTAACGAACATGACGGTAAATATTTTGCATCTTGTGAAAAAGTTCCCACAAGTACGTTTTTGTCATGAGGCTATTTTGAGAGGTTGCTAGGTTTTTGCAGTTACGTACCAGAGTGGCGCAACTGTTTTTGTGAATTTGCCCCTAAGTGTATCAACATCTTTAAAAAAAAAAAGTGGTAGAACAAGCTGCGGTATTTTAAATCATTAAGAGTTTATTCATGTGTGAACGTGTTCACCTCTTGACTAAGTGTGTGTGTGTGTGTGTGTGTCTCTGCAGAGTTTTGTCAGTAAAGTAAAAGAGGCCCACGATATGCTGACTCTGTATAATGTGTCAGAAAAAGATGCAGGCCAGTACTGGTGCAGAGCCCACAACTTTGTAGGCATGTCAGAGAATACATTCTGGCTCATGGTGTCCCAGCCAGGTAAAAATCTTTCTCCAAACAGCTGCTGTCAGTCAAGACTATGGTGGCGTAGAGTCAAACTCCCCTAAACTCTCTCTATTTCTCCCTGCTCTTCTCGTCCCTTTTTCACACGTTAAATAAGGTGACCTGATTCAAGGACTTGTTATGTAAGGCGAGTGTGTGTCTGCTTCAATTAAACGCTCGCTTCTTCTTCTTCCCCAATCAATGCTACAAGGGCATGTTTAATAGGAGCCGGGACTGTGCCACACGCACATTCATATTGATTTTTTTCGTACACTACACACAGCTCTGGGAATACCGGGACTCACACTTCTACATAAATTGGTGTCAGTTTTATCTAGTGAGAGGTTAAATTAGGCTTGAAGCTGGTAATATTCTTCCTTGCTCTTTTTATGTTTTCTTTTGCGCCTCAAACAGATCTGGATGAAAACTAATGTGACCTGCTGCTTCTGATGATGCATTACATTTTCCATCAGGGTTTGGGGTTTTACTTTGCTTCTAGGTCATCTCTTCATTTGCTGGATTGTGGGATTTCTGGGTTAATGGTGATGGGTTATCTCATCTTCACTCGTTCAGATCTTCCTCGCGGTGTTGGGCGCTGTTTCTTTCTCAAGGGTTGTGGTTTACGCATCTGTCTTTCTCTCTCTCCGTCTCTCCTTGCTTTTCCAGACTGCGGGAATAAATACTACGGATAAAGAGCTGGAGATTCTCTACCTGACCAATGTGTCTTTTGAGGATGCGGGGCAATACACTTGTCTGGCAGGGAACTCGATTGGCTATAACCATCACTCTGCCTGGCTTACAGTGTTACCAGGTATATTCTCACTCTCTGGGGTTTTCTTTTCACACCTTTTCTGTCTCCACACTTCCTATTTTCTCTATTGTCATTGAATGTTTATAGTTTACAGAATGTTTTTGAAATGTTTTCTCAATGGAGCCAGGGCAGAAGGCAGCCTTGTTTTTATTCATGTCAAATTAAATATGCCACCCTCTGAAAAACAACCTGGTAGTTTGTAATTGTTTTCAGATTTAAACATGGCATATGCAGAGATGATGGGTTTTTCTCATAGACTGTTTCCACTTGATAACACACGCGCTCGTGATGGAAGTGCTTGTTGTGTTTACTGGACTATTTACTGATGGCACACAGTCCCAGTATCTGGGAGGCCCGATTCATTAATTCTTACATCCTCTGCGCTCATCCTGTTATCCTGCTCTCCGTTCTGCTGCTGTAATTAAAATCGCTAGTCTCGTATAGAGCCACTGAACTCTATCTGTGGGGCTCATCACACAAGTGCCAAATAAGCCTCCCGGAGAGAGAGGCATTATGGGATGTTTGTACCTGCACGGGGGCGCGATAGCATGTTAATTAGTTTGTAAGGTGGCTGTAAATTAACTGCAGGCTTTCTGCTTTATTATTTCGAACAAAACAATAACTAATGATTGACTTAACATGATCTCTGATCTAACCATTTGTAGGGCTTGTTTTTAAAATTACCGTGGTAAGTCTCGAGGCTGTAGTTATTGGCCAATTTATGTTGGGTTTCATGTTTTATTCAAGTTGATAAACTGACTTCTGTGGTTATGTGTATTAGAAACAAACAGGGTTCAAAATTAGCCTTTTGCCACAGAGGTGGATTAGTTGAGAAAATTTACTGGCCACAAATATTTCTAATCACCCTCAGCAGATTTTGTTGCTCTGATTTTATATTGCACAAGTGTTTCTACATTTAGTTCTGGAGAAAAGCTTTTAGGCAAATTTTGGAAAAGGAAAAGTCAAAGATAATTTCTATCCTCCAGTAAAACTTCAGTTATTTTCTCATCAAAGTAAAGCTTAGCAAATTTTACTTGCATTTGGCACTTGTTAAAGGGATAGTTCACCCAAAAATGAAAATTTGATGTTTATCTGCTTACCCCCAGGGCGTCCAAGATGTAGGTGACTTTGTTACTTCAGTTGAACACAAACAAAGATTTTTAACTCAAACCGTTGCAGTCTGTCAGTCATATAATGGCAGTCAAAGGGATCCACGGCTTTGAAAGTAAAAAAAAACATACACAGACAAAAAAAATTAAACCCTGCGGCTCGTGACGACACATTGACACAAAACAGTCAGTCTTTACAAGAAACTGAACAGTATTTATATCTTTTTTTACCTCTGATTTACCGCAATGTCCAACTGTCCTGAGCGCATTCACAACAGCCAGTGCGTGACCTCAGTTCACTGTGAAGTAGCCGTCGTACCCACAAACTCTTTGTTCTTTGTAAACAATAAGTGACGTATACGTGTGACAGATCGCTTCTGCGCATGTGTCTACAATGCCAGAGTGCGTTGATACGTCACGCGCCAGCTGTTGTGAACGCGCTTAGGACAGTTGGATATTGCGGTGAATCAAAGGTAAAAAATTATAAATACTGTTCAGTTTCTTGTAAAGACCAATTGTTTCAAAGTCGTGGGTTCCATTGACTGCCATTATATGACTGACAGACAGCAACATTTTAAGTTAAAAATCTTCGTTTGTGTTCTACTGAAGAAACAAAGTCATCTACATCTTGGATGCCCTGGGGGTAAGCAGATAAACATTAAATTTTCATTTTTGGGTAAACTATCCCTTTAATTACTCACTCTTTTAGTTCCAAACCCGTAAGACCTTCATTCATCTTTGAAACACAAATTAAGAAATTTTCAATAAAATCTGAAAGCTTTCTGACCCTGCGTAGACAGCAACACAACTGACACGTTCAAGGCCTAGAAAGGTAGTAAGGACATCAATAAAATAGTCCATGTGACATTAGTGGTTAAACTGTAATTTTATAAAGCTATGGAACATTTTTTGTGCGCAAAGAAAAGAAAAATAATGACTTATTTCAACAATTTTTTCTCTTCCGTGTCTGATGTAGAACCCGGATGCACTGTGCCTTGTTTACGTCATTATTTTTGTTTTATTTGCAAAAAGTATTCTCATTGCTTCTTAAAATTACAGCTGAACCACTGATGTCACATGGACATTTTTATCGATTTCCTTAATATTTCTCGCCCTTGAACGTGGTAAATACATTGCTGTCTGTACAGGCTCAGAAAGATTTCAGATTTCATCAAAAATAATGTAATTTGTGTTCTGAAGATGAATTAATGTCTTATGGGTTTGGAACGACATGGGGGTGAGAAATTAATGACAGAATGTTCATTTTTGGTTAAACTATTCCTTTAAGCGCTCGGATGCTGATAATAGACACTAATAGAAAAGTGAGCCATTTTAAAACGTTTTAATTGAAGTTCAAAATTTACATACTCCTTCTTTTAAATAAGTACTTCTCAGCCGTTTAGAAATAGTTTTAAATGGTACCATTCACAACAGTCATTGTTTCTCATAATGTCATCAGCCCATGTCTAATCTGTGCTCTTGTGCTCTGTGTCAGCGGTGGAGATGGAGAGAGAGGATGACTATGCAGACATCCTCATCTACGTGACGGGCTGCGTGCTCTTCATCCTCACCATGGTCATCATTATCCTCTGCCGTATGCGGATGAACACGCAGAAGACTCTCCCCACGCCGCCCGTTCAAAAACTGTCCAAATTCCCCCTCAAGAGACAGGTAACAGAAAGTAGATACAAGATTTGATCAGCCTATTTCCTATTCTCTTTCTCTCTCTGCATCTCTTTTGCACGCTTAACGTAAAGCTGGTGTAGTATATCTTCGGGCTATTCGTGTCTATGAAGACGTACTGTGTGGATGTCATAGATGTGATGTGGCAGAGGGATATTCCTGCTCTCCTGGAGACTGCCTGTGTTTATATCATGTTTCTCTTCTGGTGAAACCCGCTCTCTCTCAGTTGTTTTAAACATTTTAAATCGCAGCAGCTGCAGCTGACACACACACTGTCTCTCTAATCTCTGTCGCTCTCTCAATCTCTTCTTCTTTTTCCCTCAAGTTATTTCCAGCAATCAAAGTCTGACAATGTCACACTGGAATCAACGCAAGCAACATAATCATGTTGCAATGTTTTTTTTTCTTCTTTTATTCAAATAGTGTGTGCCAGTTCTGAATTTAGAAAATATTGAGATATCATTGTCAGACAGTTTGATCTTCCTGCTGCTGACATACTTTCTCAGTATCTCATGAAAGTCTACGCAAATTTGCATTTTCTAAAGGAAATAGCAGTGGAACTAAAATAATAGTGCTCACGTTATAGGCAAACATGCCGTTGTCGTGAGATTCAGCGCACATTGTGTGTTAATTTTTGTGCATAGACAGTTACGAATTACTTATAAGATGCAAATCAATGCCAGAAGGAAACCAATCACATTTAGGAGGAACATATTACATTATGATGATGCCATTGCAAATTAGTTGGATTTTGAATACTTAACTTTATATGTACGTCAAATGCAAGAAAGAAAAAAAGAAAGCCAGTTGAGCTGGTGGCTCCCGTACCTTTTTGGATACAAGACAACAGTGAAACTCCCAAGCATAGCTGTGTGTGCGCGGCACCAGTGAGATTCTGTGGTCCATTACGTGGAGATCTGACAGCTACAAACCTCTCTCTCACAGAAGCACTCCTCTGAGGAACAGACACCATGTTTCTGTCTGCAACACAACACTTCAGAGTAGACGATCTTCTTAAAATAGACATCTTGATCCTTCTACTCTCTCTCTGTCTCGCTTTTACACTCGCGGTCTTATTTTCTTTCAGGGACAATAACATGCTGTTTTTATTCTTTACCCAAGCAGGTGTCCTTGGAATCTAACTCTTCCATGAATTCAAACACCCCGTTGGTCCGGATCGCCCGCCTGTCATCCAGCGACGGGCCCATGCTGCCCAACGTTTCTGAGCTTGAACTGCCCTCTGACCCCAAGTGGGAGTTTCCACGTACAAAGTGAGTTACAAACTAAACATCAAATAACAATAATAATCAGACAGTTTTAGTAAACCCTGTTGTGTGAGTTTTGTTCCTTTCTGATTGATGATTCTGTTGCAGACTAACGCTGGGAAAACCATTGGGAGAGGGTTGCTTTGGGCAGGTAGTTATGGCTGAAGCCATTGGGATTGACAAAGAGAAACCCAACAAACCTCTCACTGTTGCTGTCAAGATGCTTAAAGGTGAGTGTGTGTTCATATGGTATAAGTTATATTTGAAAGATTAGTTCACTTCCGTAATAAAAATGGGATAATTTACTCATGTCATCCAAGGTGTTCATGTCTTTCTTTCTTCAGTCGAAAAGAAATTAAGACTTCAGTGGGGATCATCGGGTTGAAGGTCCAAACTGCAGTTTCAATGCGACTTCAAAGGGCTCTATATGATCCCTAAAATCTGCCATTTTCTAAAAAAAAATTAAAAAGTATATGCTTTTTAACCACAAATGCTTTGCACTAGCTCTGCCTGTCCATGACTTCATGCATTACGTAATCAAGTTGGAAACGTCATGCACGGTTAGTTCTTCGTCTGTGTACTTCGGTTCAAAATGTCCATCTCATTTTCTCCTCCAACTTCAAAACAGTCCGACATCGTTGTTTTCACCTTTTTCCATAAAGGGCGTTTGATTTTCTTTGCACATTCGCTTTGTAAACGCTGGGTCGTGACCTTTCCAACTTGATAATGTGTGAAGTCAAGCTAGTGCAAGACAAGCATTTGTGGTTAAAAAGTATAGAAATTTTAATTCTTTGAGACAATGACTGATTTTTTCAAAAATGAGACAAGATCACCCCACTGATCCCCACAGAAGTCCACTATATGGAGAAAAATCCTGGAATGTTTTTATCAAAAACCGTAATTTCTTTTCAACTTTTTGATCTCAGATAAATCCTATTCATTAAATAACCTGAAAAAAAAATGTATTTCCACAAAAACCAGCACCACTGGTTTCAACATTGATAATAGTTAGAAATGTTTCTTGAGCAGCAAATCAGCAAATTAGAATGATTTCTGAAGGATCATGTGACACTGAAGACAGAAATATTGCTGACAATTCAGTTTTGCATCACAAGATTAAATTACATTTAAAATATATTAAAATAGAAAACAGTTATTTTAAATGGTAATATTATTACCTTTTTTTAGATGACGGCACAGATAAGGACCTGTCGGACCTTGTGTCTGAAATGGAGATGATGAAGATGATTGGAAAACATAAAAACATCATCAACTTGTTGGGAGCGTGCACACAAGATGGTCAGTATCCACATAGACACAAGATAAGATCTCAACTTTGATGTTTTGAGCTGAGACTGAATTGTTTCTGACTGTGTTCACGCAGGTCCTCTGTATGTGCTGGTGGAATATGCCTCTAAAGGGAATCTTAGGGAATACTTGCGGGCGAGAAGACCTCCTGGGATGGACTACTCATTTGACACTTGTAAAATCCCAAATGAAACTCTGACATTTAAAGACCTGGTGTCCTGCGCCTATCAGGTCGCCAGGGGTATGGAGTACCTGGCCTCGAAGAAGGTAACACATCTACTTATCTCCGTTTGTAAACGTTTAAAAATAGAAGTAATTTAAGATGCTTGTGATGTTTATAACATCTATAAATGCTGTTAACGAATGCCAGTTATTATTTTCCGAATGTGTATGTCGTAGTGTGTATTTATCAGACGTGAGCATAAAAGATGGCCCTCGTTCTGTTTGTGTTGCCAGTGTATCCATAGGGATCTTGCGGCCCGGAATGTTCTGGTAACCGAGGACAACGTGATGAAGATTGCAGACTTCGGCCTGGCTAGAGATGTGCACAACATTGACTACTACAAGAAGACCACCAACGTAAGTCGGCACTATTATCAATCTCAAAATGCTTGAAGGATAGCGCTCTTGGGTGGCATTGGATTGTAGCACAGCGGATGTGGTTACGCACTGTATTTCAAATGTCAAGCCTGCAGGTGTTGAAGTTTTTTGTGTGCCTAGTTTTGGAACTTTTGAAGGTGTGTTTATGAGCCGCTTGTCATAAATGAATTAACTGTTGATTGAGGTCTGGAGTTGGTAATAAGAATGTGTGGGTATTGGCTAGGACTGGGTGGTATTGAACATATAACTGTTTTCCTGGCCCACTAAAATGCCTTACTGGGAGTAACTAGCTAAAACTAGGGGCGCTGCTGTCTTTACTACATTTTCAGCAATGTGACATAAGCTTAGCTGTGGAAAAAAACACTTGTTTTCCAGCCTGTAGCACTGTAACATTTCACCAAGTTAATTTATTGATGAACTGGTTAAAAAAAAGTGTCCCTGGACCACAAAATCAGTCGTAAGTAGCACGGATATATTTGTAGCAATAGCCAACAATACAGTGTTTGTATTGTTTCCTACCGTAAATATATCAAAACTTAATTTTTGATTAGTAATTGGCATTGCTAAGAACTTCATTAGTACAGCTTTAAAGGCGATTTTCTCAGTGTTTTCATTTTTTGCACTCACATTCCAGATTTTCAAGTAGTTCGGCCAAATTTTGTCCTATCCTAACAAACTAATACATCAATGGAAAGCTTATTTATTCAGATTTCAGATTATGTGTAAATCTCAATTTTAAAAAATTGACTCTTGTGGCTGGTTTTGTGGTCCAGGGTCTTAACTGATTCACAGATTCATTTGAATCAGCACTTTTTGTGTAGCTAGAACTCATCCTTTTGTCTTTTTTGTAGCATAATGTAAATTAGGGTTTAAAAATAATGACTTTTAGACTTTTATATTATTTACTTTTCTATTTTTGTCCAGACGTTAATCCAAATCAGTGATTAAAGTCATTGGATATGATGAAGACTCAGTGTTTCACAGCTATACATTAGCATTGATAGTAACTTGCATAATTATTCATCTCATACACAATGAGCCAAACTCACTGAGAGGTGCTTTTGTCACCAATTTTAGAAGCATGGATCACAAATTTATTCACATGGCATTTACTGTACATGGCCATTCTATTTTGTGAATATAGTCACAGTCAAATGCTATAAAACACAGCACGATTTTCTAGAAAGTACATTTCAAAAATATTTAGGGAGAATCAATAAATTATGAATGATTTACTACCTTTGTGTGAATAATATGTAATCATGTAATCCATAAAAAGGTGACTGTAATCTGATTATGAGCAATTTAAAATGTAATATTATCTAATTACAAGTACTTAATTTATGTAATCTGATTACGTAATCCAGGTTACATGTAATCAGCATTGATTATAGGCTATAATTTAAATGATGCTTATATACCTTCAGTGTAGTTACATTTTTGTTAATAGCATGTGCTTGCTACTTTTTCAAACGGTTGGCTTGTAGTAGCTTGTAGCAAGCTCAACTTAGCTTCCCTAACACTGGTACAATAGACGGAATGTGTTGAATGGAACTGTTAGGTGTTGTGATGGCGGGTTTAGATGTGGGGTGTGGTTGGTGAAGTATTTGGATATCGAATGGGACAGTTGGAGATTAGAGGGCAATGGGGAGCGGAACGATGTTGACGCAGACTGCTAAAGTGTATTTGTATTAGATGGGACAGTAGGAGATTAAGCTGCAGGCCTGTTGATGTTCGTTGGGCGTCTGTATGTCTTGCTGGGTCAGCACCGCTGTTGTTCTGACTGATCTGTGTCCTTTCAGGGTCGTCTGCCCGTCAAATGGATGGCACCAGAAGCACTGTTCGACCGCGTCTACACGCACCAGAGCGATGTGTGAGTTTACATTGCCATGCATACCTCTTCTTTTTTTCCCCATCACTTCATGCCATCTGTTCATAAAGTTCATCAAGCGGTAAAGGAATGCAAGTGAACACTACAACCCTGCAACGATAGCATCAAAGCCATCCAAGGGAGCAGGCCAGTGTTTCCCGCACTGGAATTCACCAGATATGAAAGCAACAAATCTTTGACCAAAGTTGAAAGGGCTGAGAACAAAAGAAACAAAGAAACACATCTTTCTGTTCTTCTGCTGGATGCACTCAACAATAAACATACAGCATGACTAGTGTAGTCTAATTTAGACTTCATTCATTAGAGCAGTTTAAATAAAGATACTGTATATGTATTGGGGCATTTCCTCCGAGGAGGCAGTGTTTCCTCAAAATATTAGATGAGAAAAGTACAAAAAGTAAAAAGTAGTACAGAAATAAAACAATGCCAGTATTACAAAATACACCATTAAAAAGTGTATAAATCATTAGTTTTTCTAAAGAAACATTATCCGACAGCAAAACCAGGAGGTAAAGTTACAGCAGGAGGC
>JAHKKF010394314.1:0-17113 GCA_019740295.1 Labeo calbasu | reverse complement strand
TTTTTCAAGAGCACTATATCTAGCAACAACTGTAATTTCTCATTATCAATAACAGTAATTAGTGTCTTAAAATAATTTAGAAAAATTTTATTCTATTTTATTTTATTTATTTCAAGAGCAGTATATCCAGCAACAACTGTAATTTCTGTATTTTTTATTTTATTTTATTTTATTTTAAGAGCAGTATATTCAGCAACAACTAATTTCTTACTATGAAGAAGTGTAATTGGTGTCTTAAAATAATTTACAATCATTCTTTATGTTATGTTGTGTTATGTTGTGTTATGTTATGTTATGTTATGTTATGTTATGTTATGTTATGTTATGTCAAGAGCAGTATATCCATCTGTTTAAAAACATTTTTATTTATTTTATTTTATTTTATTTTATTTTATTTCATTATCAAGAGCAGTATATTCATCTGTTTAGCTCCCTGACTAAAATCGTTAAAAGTATTTTTTAAATTAAATTAAATTTAATTTAATTTTTGATACATTAGTGGAAGTTCAGTATAAATTATTTGCATTTATTTGCACACACTGCCTGCATTGTTTTAGTGCCTGATTCACTTAGGGATTAAGCAAATTAGGAAATGTACTGCATTTATTTGCATGTTTGCAAAATCTGTTTTAGTGCAAAGTTGGTGCTTAGTTTTTGCCCTGAAATACTGTGCACAAAAGTGGCCTGACTGTTAGATGACTTTGTTTGTTAGTTTGTTACAGAGCAAAACTCCAGAGAATTGGAAGTTGAGATCTGCACTCTCACAAATGTGTATATCTGTTCCTCTTCCTCATTTCTCCACCAGTCACGTTGACCCCATAAGTGAGATGGATGGTTATGATTATTCACAGACAGCACAGGAAGAACAGAGCTCTCCGCTGGTGTGCCGACTGCCGTCGGCAATCCTAAACAGATCTGAAATGCAGAACTGTGGTTTCATTCTGTTCAGACATTAGCCTGGGAGAAAAAGCGAGAAAGACAAAGAGAGAAAGAGAAAAAGAGATCAAGGTTTGATTGCTGAGTGGTAACATCCACAGGTTAAGCTGTGGCCTCTAACATAACAGACCAAACCTAATCAAGGCAAGATCATCTGTTTTTTAAAAGCACAACAGCACCGTTACAGATTTTAATCGGCACTTGGGGACACCAGCAACACAAAACAGCCTTTTTGATTAAGACTGATTCATCAGATTAAGGAAATATGAGGGCTTGGAGTCGTTCTGTTTAAATGAGATTCACAGCAGAAAATCCTGTTTCATGCTAACATAGAGAGCAGTTCCCAAAGTCGTATCATTGCTTCCATCTCTCTCTCAATACCTGTCTCTCACTCCCTCTCTAGCTCCTTTCCTCATCTGAACTGCCTAGCTGTCTTCTATCTACATGGGCAACTCCCTTCTGAGGTCCTTAGTTTCTAAGTATCATAACTGAAATGAAAAATTTGTGGAATTCTGCAAAATGTGTTTAATCATGATAAAATGTGTTAAAATAAGCTTTGAGAGCTCTTAAAGGGATAGTTCACCCAAAAATGAAAATTTCCCCCAAGCCATCCTTGGTGTATATGACCTTCTTCTTTCAGATGAAAACAATCAGAGTTATATTTAAAAATGTCCTGGCTCTTCCAGGGGATCGAGATTTTGAAACAAAAAAAAGTGTGTCCATCCATCGTAAAAAGTACTCCACACGGCTCCGGGGGGTTAATAAAGGCCTTCTGAAGTGAACTGATGCATTTGTGTAAGAAAAATGGTGTAGGATGTAGGCGAATGCGTCGACGGAAGTCCAGAGAAGAGAGCAAAACAAAACACTGGTCACAAGTTAGAAGTGCAAAACAAGGATTTGTAAAGAAAAGTGTCGGAGGATTTCGATATAAGCCAAAAGAAGACTTTGCTGTAAACAAAACTTGGTTCTCGTGAGACTAGCATATTCTCACTGGAGCTTATGCTACGTCCTACGTCATGCGCTGAAACGCCACTTTCTTGCAAACACACGTACAACAGTTAGCAGAAGAGATTACGGTTCAGTTCAAGTTTTAAATATGGATATTTTTCTTACACAAATGCATTGATTCACTTCAGAAGACCCTTATTAACCCCCCGGGGACAAGTGGGGTAGGGTACAACGGGGCTAAAGGCGACCTGGGGTAAAAGGCGCCTTATTGATGTTACTTTCCTCTAAACCACTACACTGTAAATTTGTTGAGTCAACTTAAAATAATTTGTGACCTGGCTGCCTTAATATTTTAAGTTCAGTCAACTAAAAAAAAAGTTTATTCAACTTGAAATATTAAATTATACTAAGTGACAACTTAAATATTTGAGTTGAATCAACTTAAAATTTTAAGGCAGCTGAGTTACCCATCTGTTAAGTTTAGCAAACACAAATATCTAAATTGTTACTTAGTACAACTTAACATTTCAAGTTGATTAAACTTATTTTAGTTGACTGAAGGCACAATAATTAACATGCTCATTAATAGAAGGCTGACTTTTCCATTTGTTGACGTGACATTGTTAGATTCAGATGGTAAATATCATATATTATGTTGGGTGTCCAACTTAGAGATTATCACCGTGTTTAGAATGAAACCATCATATTTAAAAACATTACATTAATCATATCATATAATATCATTTGTTGTTACTACTGTAAATCTGTATTAAATTATTATGGGATCTCCTTCAATGCTTTCAGAATCTTTACATTTTAAAATAATTTTGTTTCTGTATTTTAAAATATATGTTTATATTAATACATTTTAATGACAGTGTATTTACTGAACAAAAAATAATTATTTTATTTATCAAAATAAGCAGAAAATAGTACAAACTTTGCTAAAGTGATTCTTTTGAACAAGTATTAACTTAGACATTATTTAAATAAACAACAACATTATTTTAGAGAAAGAATTTGTATCAATACTGTGTGCCTTTTACCCCGTGTGTGGGGTAAAAGGTCCCCCTTGCCACCTCATACATTTTTGAGATTTTTAAACAAAATAAACGACTTGTATGATTTATTTTCACACAAAATCTGTTGCTCCATAAATGTTCAATACAAACGTATGTATTTTTCTGTCCCCTACTTTTTATGAGAGATGGATGCACTTGGACTTAAAAAAATCAACACCCATTCACTGCCATTATAAAGCTTGTAAGAGCCAGGACATTTTTTAACATAACTCCGATCGTATTTGTCTGAAAGAAGAAAGCCATATACACCTAGGATGGCTTGAGGGTGAGTAATTATTATTTTTGGGTGAGCTATCCCTTTAAAGTCAGATGAAAACATAAGTGGAATATTCAAAATATTCAATAATCAAACACACCACTATATAAAATATCAAACTATTAATTTGTGTATCTTGCCATTTAGGTAGGGAGCACAATATCCTCTCCTCTTCTCTCTCTTTGTGCCTGTTTAAACTCACACACGCACACACTACTGAACATCCACATTAACCCTTGACCTCTGAGGTCATCTGATAGAGTTCAGTTTGATCCTCTAATTGTGACACTTGGCATACTCTCTCATGCCTGATCACACTCGTTCTGTCTCAGTCTCTTCCTTTCTCACAAACAAGCGCAAACACACGCGCTGAGCTCACTGACCTTTTCTGACATACGGCTCCCAATGGGTTCAGTTTATCCTCTAATCTTCGGTTTAGAAAAATCAGATGTGTAATATGTTATAGCAGGTCGTAGTTAATGGACTGGGTGGAAAACATGAATGACCCCAGTGGGCTTCTCAGTTTGCAAAAGTACCAGGTTCTTGCAAATTAATGCCAGTGTGACTGTGATGTTGACGTGACATTAATCTTACCCAGTGACCTGAAATAACGTTCACGAGGATCGCTATGCAAACGTCCGGTCCCGCCGTCTACCGCTTTACACACACAAAAAGACACATGGTGTCCAGATTGGTACACACACTTAGTCTCCCTCAGACAAACACACAATGTTTGATAGGTACAAACATGGCATTCACTCGTTTCTGTGCTTTATCTTTCTTGTTTTTCTTGCCCGATTGTGTTTATTTGCCCGGCTGTGAGGTGAAATCATGTCTGGTTCCCACTGTGCTGTTGTGCTTTCTTCAGGTCAGCCATATTTTGCTGGTGAGACCTTGAGCTGGTGTCCACTCCGCCACGTCGCTTACTATTGTTCTAGTGGGAAAAAGTTCACAGATTTCATAATCTACCGGAATCATCCACTCTGAAGCAGGTTACATGAGAACCGGCTGCTGTTTTGCTCCTCACAGTTTAAGGTTTGAAGGTATTTGTTGGGTAAATGTTTTCTTTGGCCCAGCTATGAAATATGTTAAAAGACTGTCTGGATTTCTTACTTTATACTGATATGCATCCTCAGCCTTGAGGTGTTAACAGTGTCTCGTTGAGTAAGTAGGAGATTGACTTTTATTAATGTTTATTGTCTTAAACGTTGTACATGGCTGTTTAACGCTAAGCCATTAAGACGTTAATGCATCTAAACAACAACAGATTTAGCCGACAGGGAATCCTGGAAGACATTAACTGTGCTCCAAATCCCAGTGAGCTTGCTTGCTGTACATTGCCTATGTAGCGTAATAGTTGACCGATTTGTTAAAGGATTAGTTCACTCCTGAATTAAAATATCCCTTTTTTACCTACCCAAATGTCATCCAAAATTTTAATGTCTTTCTTTCTTCGTTTGAAAAGAAATTAAAGTTTTTGATGAAAACATTCCAGGATTTTTCTCCATATAGTGGACTTCAATGTGGATCAACGGGTTGAAGGTCCAAATTGTGGTTGCAGTGCAGCTTCAAAAGACTCTACACGATCCCAGCCGAGGAATAAGGGTCTTATCTAGTAAAACGATTAGTCATTTTCTAAAAAAATAAAAATAAAAAAAAGTATATACTTTTTAACCACAAATGCTCATCTTGCACTAGGTCTTTGATGTGTGTCTACGACTTAGCACATTACGTAATCATGTTGGAAAGATTGTGTGTGGTTAGTTCTTCCTCTGCGTACTTCGGTTCAAAAAGGTAGGGTACACTGTAAAAAATGACAGTGAATTTAACGGTAAAATACTGTAAAAATGCTACAGTAAAAACCTGTTAAATGGTTCACGGTAAGTTCCTCTATATACGGTGAAAAACATTAACAATTTTAAAAAAAGAATGTATAATTTACAGTAAATAACCGTAAACTGGCATTCCCAGAATTTTTCTTATCAGTTTTGTACATTAGGGTTGTATGTTACATTTAATCTTGTTAAATTAATGCTTATTGCATTATTTCAGTTTCATGTGTGTTACTATGATGGTGTTTAGGGTTTGTGTGAATGATACTGTGCACGTTCTATATATGTTAATATTTACAAGATGCTTGCGATTGGCTTTAGTTCATCATGTGACTTTCTCATCACCACCTGCTTTTGGTGGTTATCAGTGTATTACAGAGGTACTGAACAGATTTCAGTACTGAAATAGGTTGGTATATTAACATTATATCAGTTAGTGAAATTACGGTATTTAAATGTAAATTTAAGTAAAACCTAAACTGTGCTACTGTCATTTTTTACAGTAAATTTTTCGAAATTTTTTTTACAGTGTAAGGTGAAAAGCTCCATATTATTTTCTCCTCCAACTTCAAAATTGTCTGACATCACTGTTTTACTTTTTTTGTGAAGGATTTTTGAGTCTGCCTATGTTACTTGTGACCTTTCCAGCATGATTACGTAATGCGTGAAGTCGAGCTAGTGCAAGATGATCATTTGTGTTTAAAAAGTATATAAATACTTATTTTCTTTAGAAAATGACAGATTGTTTCACTAATTAAGACCCTTATTCCTCAGCTGGGATTGTGTAGAGCCCTTTGAAGCTGCATTGAAACTGCAGTTTGGACCTTCAGCCGCTGATCACTAACGAAATCCACTAAAAATAGAAATACACTATATTCTTTTAAAGTTGCATGTGACCCACAAATGTTGTTATAATTTATTGTGTGGTTGACAGTGCTCATCAAAGTGTCAAAAGTGATACTGACTGCCTCCAGATGTGGAGGAATCTTAATATGTTGGTTCCTTTTTACATCTGCATTTAGTCTTGCTTTGAATGGATTGGCAGAATCAGGAGTGTAAATGGCCTTAGAGTCCTGCTCGGAAGTGCCTTTGTCTCAGGGGTTTGTTGGGTAATGTGTGTGTGGACATAGAAAAGACAACTCACGCATTGCTGCCAGGTGACACACACATCTGTGTGTTTACGACATCTCCTCAGGAGGTCACAGAGATTAATGAACCTGAAATAACTCCTGTTAGCAGGTGAGAGAGAGGGAAGGGGTTTCCAGGTGTGAAGTGGAGGAGGAAAAGAATAGAAGGACAGACGGAGAGATAGAGGAGAGCACTCGTCATTGATTAAGTGAATCGGTAGAGCTAAGCTTATGCTCCACTCCTTGTGTCTGTGTGTGGTCTCTTGGAGTTTAAAGGATTAGTTCACTCCAGAATTTAACATTTCTGGTAATTTACTCACCCCTATTCCATCCAAGATGTTCACGTCATTTTTTGTTATTTTTCAGTCGAAAAGAAATTTGAGTTTTTGAGGAAAACATTCCAGGATTTTTCTCTGTATACACTCTTAAAAATAAAGGTTCCAAAAGGGTGTTTTTGCAGTAATGCCATAGCAGAACCATTTTTGGTTCCTCAAAGAACCTTTCAGTGTTGAAAAATCCAGCATATGCTGGTTAGGTATGTTTTGAAGCATGGCTGCTGGTTTGAGCTGGTTTAAGATGGTTCTTAAACCAGCTCCTGCTCTGGACCAGTTTAGGACCAGCACATGACCAGCTTAAACCAGCTCATGACCAGCACATAACCAGCATATGACCAGCTTAAACCAGCTCAAACCAGCAGCCATGCTTCTAAACATACCTAACCAGCATATGCTGGATTTTTCAACAGAGAGTTCTTAAAAGAACCATTTCGAAGAACATTTTAAAAATCTAAAGAACCTTTTTTGACTATAAAGAAACTTTTCTGCATTTAAAAGGTTCCATGGATGTTCAAGGTTCTTCATGGAACCAATGATGCCAATACAGAACCTTTAGTGTAGTGGACTTCACTGAGTATGAACGGGTTGAAGGTCCAAAGTCAAACACCTTTTACAAAAAAAGGTAAAACAATGTTGGATGATTTTTAAGTTGGAGGAGAAAATGAGATGGAGTTTTTCGCTCTACCCTACCCTTTTGAACCAAAGTAGCTACACAGACTACAGTAACCGCGCGTGATCTTTCCGACATGATTACTTAATGCGTGAAATCAAAGACACGCATATCAGAGCTAGTGCAAGATGAGCATTTGTGTTTAAAAAGTATACAAACTTTTATTTCTCTTAGAAAAATGACAGATTGTTTCACTAGGTAAGACCCTTGTTCCTCAGATGGGAATGTAGAAGTTGCACTGAAACTGCTATTTGGACCTTCAACCTGCTGAACTAATGCTTTAAAGCTGAGGTGCAACAAGATGCTGCTTGAAATCTCTGGGGAAATAAGCCTATAGAAATAACTTGCTTACAATTGTCTGTACATATTAGGTTGAGATAGGAGAAAGTCTTTTAATATCCAAAAAAATTGCTCCGTTCAGCCTTAAATCTTCAATCATTCATCAAATACAGGTTTTAGGAGAATTGGCCAAGCAGAATGGCGTTCCCACATGTATTTCTAACATTACAGTGCACATGGAAATTGCACTTTCAAATCCTCTCCTCTCAGTTCAGTTTTCATTCTTTCTTCACCCTCTCTCCATCTCTAAAACCCATGACCTGGAGCAGAGTGCAGGGATGAAACAGACTCAAAACACTGGCTGGCTCTCTCTGTGTCAATTAAATACTTGTGTGCTGAAAGAAAGAGAGATAGAAAAACAGAATTGATTGACACTTTGGAGTTAATCCCCATATCAACGACTCCTGGAGAGACGGGATACACTTAGAGCACAGGGGATCAACGACGGGAGTGAAAGACACTGAAATCAAGGAAGGAAAGGAGAGAAGATGGGGGAAGGTATCAGAATACATTATGGACACACACACACACAGTGATAGACTCATCTATCCATCTATCTATCTTTATTCCCTCTCTCTCTCTCCATGTGTGACTCCGTCCAGGCTCCAGGGGGGTGGACGCTGCTGTCCGTGTCTGAGGTGAAGGCCCCTCGCTGGGCAGAGGATGCAGCAGCAGTGGGGCTGGAGGTCTGGTGGTGTTGCTGGTGTCCTGCTGAACAAAAGGTCTCTATGAGTGAAACACAACAGCATTTTAATGAGCCACAGTCTGTTAATATTTTAACACCCAGTTAGGACTCTTCCAGACTCGGGGCAGCAGGGAGTGGAAAGAAAGGTGCTTGTAGAGATGGTTAAGTGCAATAAATTGAGCTCTGAGCTGCATGAGTTTTTGAGGTTTAATCACAGTGGATGTCCTGTAGGGTTCAGTCTTGATTGAACTAATGTGTTTGTCTCATATGTATCTGTAAATATTGCTAATTTCAATGCGGGATGCTTGGAAATGGAAAATAATTTAAACACATCTACAAAATTAAATTTAGTGTTTGCTTGTGGAGGAAAGAAAATGAACTGGAATTACACTCAGACTAGACTGGAATTACAAGTAGAAGTAGTCGAAAAGAAAGAAGAAGAAAAAAGGTGAAATTCTTGTTTTGGTCTCTAAAGGGATTAGTAGAGGAAGTCTTTTACCCATCAACCCCTGCGTGCTAGAGTGAACATCCACTGGCGTGGAACGCTGCTCTTGAGGCACACCCACCAAAGAGGATCATGGGATACCTATTCAAAGCCACAATGATGAATAAATCTGAGTGATTTTTATTGATTTTTTTATTTACAATAATGAGTGACCATAGTCATAATTTGCATGGCCTGGAAAAAGAGGCTAAATTTCTAAATTTTATATATTACCAGTCAAAAATCTGAAATGCACCCATGTATTTATTTATTTGTTTGTTTGTTTGTTCATAAGACCATGATTATTATTAATAATAAATACTTAAAAATTAAAATGAATAAAATTAACAATAATTATTTACAGGGTTCATACAAGGAGCTTGAATTTTACTATTTGTCATTTAAGGCCTGGAAAACTCTTGAAAATAGCAATATTCTTTAAGAGGTACTTAAAAAGTGCTTAAATTATTGAAAGACAATGTATCTAAGTGTTTAATTTTGTCAGTAAGCACATCTTTTTTCACGCAAAATTCACGCAATTCAAACAATTTTATACCTTTTTTGCTTATTTCAGTTAATGTCATAAAACAATCGAGGCAAGCGTGTAATAGTACTGATAGTGTCGTGTAAACATGGCTGAAGATGCGAAAAGAGGAACAGATGAACCAAATCAATTATTTCAATTATTTACACTTGAACCGCTCTGACTGATTCAAACGTGTGACTTTAATCAAAAATTAAATAGCAAAAACCAGATCAAATTAAAAGAGCCATTCATTTTCAAATTTCAACATCGCTTCTAACAATTTAAAAAGCACATAGTGATGGGTGAAACAGCTTTTCAAAACTCTGAATCAGTTAAACTATTACGTCACAAAATGATTCACTGTTTTGAAGCGCTCCAATTGGATCGCATATCACGAATCATTTGATTCAGGTCAGGACTTCGAAGCATGTTTCGCAAATCATTTGATTTAGTTTGGAACAGGTTCATGAATCATTTGGCGGATTAAATTATTCAAATCAAATGATTTGCGATACACAATTTGAAGTCCCGGTCAAAATCAAATGATTCACGATATACAGTAATGCAAGTTACACAAATTACGTAGATACGAGTTACGATCAAAGTTAGCTTTCCATGCTCCGAGGCCTGATCTGAAATTATGGTTTGCAAATCTTTTGCGTTAGATCGGGACCTCGGAACATGGATCGCAAATTTCATTCAGATCTGGACTTTGGTGCAGGTTCAGAAATCATTTGTTTCAGATCATGATTTCGGAGCGATTTAGCAAATCTTTGTTTTTGATTTTTCTTTTTAAACAGTTAAAAACTGCAGTACAGTTATAAAAACAAAATAAATAAAAAAAGAAAGTATAATCAAATTAGGGCTGTCAAACGATTAATCGCGATTAATCGCATACAAAATAACAGTTTGAGTTTGCCTCATATATGCGTGTGTAATTATTATTTATATATAAATACACAAATTAATGTATATATTAGGAAGAAATACTGTATGTTATTTATGTACAAAACGTGTATTTGTATATAATGTAAATTATATAAAAATGATAATAAATACATATATTTGTAAATATTTCTTAAATATATACATGAGTGTGTTTGAATTTATATATAAACAATAATTACGCACAATACACACACATATATTAGGAAACTCTTTTATTTTGTATGCGATTAATCGCGATTAATCGTTTGACAGCGCTAATACAACCCGTGGTTTTACTATGGTAAAAGTGTAGTACACTTTGTAATACTTTAGTAGTATACTGAAATTTACATAGCAAGTTCAACTTAAATTGTATAAATTTTAGTATAATGAAATTGTATAAACTTTATACAATAAAATTGTATAAAAATTCAAAATGTCAATTAAATTAAGGATTTTTACAAACAGGGTTTTTTTTGTCAGCAAAACTAATTTCAGACGTTTGAGATTTAAGATAATGAGCAACATGCGACTAGTGACTAGCACGTTGATTAATAAAATGTAATTTTGTGGCATAAATGGCTCTTCGCTGCTCTAGACTTCCACTTGATTGACAACGTACCAGCATCAGCAGTAAAGTTCTTTCAGAAGTGAAATATTTATCTTGGTCCTGTCTGTAATCCATCCCTGTGTTTTTTGTTGTCTTCAGGTTAAAGTTGAGACTCCTCTTTTGTCCTCACATGTCACAACACCGTTAACCAGCAGCTGCTGCAGAAAGGCCTCATGAGAATGCCTTCCCTATACCTGTGCTAAAAGCTTTTCCTTCAGGTGTGTGTGTGTTAACCTTTGACAGCAGTGGAGTTCAGATGCGTTAACACTGACTCTCTCACCGTGTTTGAAAATAGTTAAAGTGAAGGAGAAGAAAGGAAAGAAAGGGAGAAAGAAAAAAAACAGAGGGGAAATCAAGGGGACAGACCCTTGGGCAGACGCTTTTTTTCCCTCGTTCAAAGGATCCGGCGGATCAGCCGGAGACTTGAAGTGAAACCTGATAATGTTAGTGGTCAGAGAAACATTTACAGGTGGCATACACATTACTCTCTGTCGCTCTCTTTTTACCCTTCTGTGAGACAGAAAATCTCAAACGCTTTTCTTTCCCTCGGGAAGACTTTGTTCTGAAGTGCTCTGGGATCATTGTTGTGGCTCTCCTTCAAGCGTGTTTCATTTTTAAACAGTTTCCTCTCTGTGATGCTCTCAGATATGCTCCTCTCTCTGAGAAGGCCGATAAACAGACAAACTATTTAACCGGCGAAAGACAAGAGATTTTTAGAGTGATCGCAAGTCAAAGCCATATGTTCTCCTCTCTCTTTCTCTCCCTCTCGCTAATGAGTGTATTTCTCAGCTCCTCGGCGGATTAGGCGCGCAAAGAAAGGCCGAAGGAAAGAAAAGATCCAATTGAGAGACGGCGAGGTCCGCCGAGCTCAATGGAAGAGAAAAGCGGCCGAGAAAAAGGGGGCGAGAGGTAGAATAGCATGATCTGCAGGGGGCAGACCCTCACTCCAGGACCTTCCTCTCTTTCTGTCGTCTCTTTTTCCCCCTTGTCCTCCTCCGCTCTGCCTTTGGGATTCAAATGCCGTCTCATTAGTTTTTATTGGATTGAAATGTTTCGCGAGGTCTGCGCTCACGTAGAGTTCGGTGGTGGGATTCGAGAGGCTAAGAGTGCGCCAAATAAGTTGTATCCTTTTGCTTTTCTTTCGCTCGGCTTTTCACGAGCTCATTCCCATCCCTCCTTCTGCGCCTGCTAATTGTGCTGTCGTCTTCACGCTTCGATTTGCGGTGAAACTGCTTAGAAGTTAAAATAAAGGAGCCGTTTTCTCTCTCTACACACTTCAGCTCTCTGTTCGTGGCTTTCTGAGTGCAAATTGATGTGTTTGACTCTCACGAGAGACTAAAGGAATGGGGACACGTTTTAAATATTTATTCACGTCCAGCTTATGAAGACAACACAAATTCAGTTCATAAATAGTACATTTGCTACACGGAATGGCATATGCACATGTCAGTAATTTTAATCACCAAAAACAGAAACAACAGATTCACCTAAAAGCAAGTGCCAGTAAAATAAGATTAAAAATTGGACAATTGGATATTTGCGCATTGCATCATTCTCTTGACGTCCCCACAATGGTTCTCGTTTCAAATTGACACAAATACACATGTAGTTTTTATTATTTTTAGCCAGTTGATATTCACAAACCTTTATTTTTTTTACGTAATAATGTCCTTCTCTTAAAGTTCTTTGCTTACAGGGTCTGTCTCAGTCTCCTGCTATTGTGTTGTTTCCTGTGCTGGCTCCTGTTATCAGTGGAGATCTGCCTCTCTGTAGCTTTCTACAGCCTGAGACAAAAACACAAAGAGCCGCTACACACACACACACCTACTCACAAGCACGCTTTCCCAGGCTTACCACAGTTCAACGTATATCAAAGTAAATTTTGTATGTGCGCATTTGTCCGAGACCGTGTTATTGATGTCTTACTGTTTTTTGCTTTCAAATCTGATTCATAATTATATGGGTGTTTCAACAATGGCCACTTGGAATTTTAGGAAATAAACTCCCTTAAAACATGCTTTTTTTTACACTCTCACAATTTAATTTGTCTAATAATTTTTTTTTTAATCTCTTTTTTACCCAACACTTTTCCCCCGCTCTGCCTTTGGGATTCAAATGCTGTCTCATTATTTTTAATTGGATCGAAATGTTTGGACTGAAATTTGAAATGTTTGTTACAAAAGTGTGTGGATTGCAATTTACTGGACTGAAATTTTTCGATAAAAATTTTACACTATCAATTCAAACATATTCTAAATGATGTATTGTGTTTATTAACATTATGGAAATTATGAAAATGGCAGAAAAGAAAACAGAATTGCATGAAATAAACTTGCAATTGTGAGGTATAAAGAAAAAAGACACAATTGCAAGATATAAACTCACTTTATAACTCACAATTGTGAGTTAGTATCACGCAATTTTGAGAAAAAATGCCACAATTGCAAGATATAAACTTATATCACACAATTCTAACTTTATTTCTCAGAATTGTGACTTTATTTCTAAGAATTGCAACTTTATTTCTCATTCTGACTTTATAATTCATTGCTAGTTAATGTCACAATTGCAAAATATAAACTTGCAATTCTGAGAAAAATTGTAAGTTTATATCTCCCAATTCTGACTTTATTTCTCAGAACTGTAACTTTATTTCTCTGAATTGAGAGTTTGTCTCGCAATTCTGACTTTATAACTCTAAATTACGAGTTAGTATCATGCATTTCTGAGAAAAAGTCACAACTGCAAGATTTAGACTCTCAATTCTGAGAAAAAAGTCAGAATTGTGAGTTTATATCTTGCAATTCTGACTTTATTTCTCAAAATCGCGACTATTTGCGACTTGCAATTGTGAGTTTATATCACGCAATTCTGAATTTATTTCTCAGAATTGTGAGTTTGTTTACGCGTAATAGAGAGTTTATAGCTCAATTCTGACTTTTTTACTTGCAGTTGCACGTTTATATCACGCAATTCTGAGAAAAATAGTCAGAATTGTATAAAAAGATAAAAAGTCACAATTACCTTTCATTTTTTATTCAGTGGTGGAAAATTCCATAGGGATAATGGAAAAACAAAACTAAACTAAATACATAAAAGAATAATAGCAAATGTTAAAGGCATTGTTTAAAAAAAAGACTTCAAATGATTTTAATGTGTTTAAAGTCATTAAAAATGTATCTACATAAATATAAAACCAACTCCTCAGACATACAAGCGCCTTTAGTTGAAGAAACACCCATATAAAATCCTAATATGGTTTTGTGAATACTATATTGATCTCTGTGATGCCTTTCCAGTATAATATAACTGTCCATATGTGAGCTCAGTGTAGGCACGGGCAAGACGTGGACAAAGGCCTTTTTCTTACAAAGATAACAAACACACACACGCATACACACAAAGATAACACCCCTCCCCTGCCAAACAGCCCCTCGACCTCCCCTCTCACCCCCAAATCTCCCCTCATTGTCACTAATCCCATCCCAAGATGTTATCAGCTGTATGTATGTGTGTGTGTGTATATGTGTGTTATCTGCTGCGCTGTTATCTTTGAACAGGTCAAAACAGCAGAGTGCTGCTACCGGTAACTTTCACCTCAGGTCAAACTCTAGTTTGCTTGTAAGCGCGTAGACACGCGTTTAAACACCCCGAGAAAGCGTTCAGACTCTTTCTGAAAATTACAGCCATCACCGCCATTATGACGTTACCTCTCACTTGTTCACCGGGATTAAACCCTGAGAACTGATTACTCTTTTTTGTTCTGTCGTCCACTCACCCTTGTTTTCTTTTCTCTTTTTCTCTGGCTAATAAGGATGACATGACCTAATCTAGGATCAGCATTCTTACCGCACTATTTTCTTGACCCCCTCTCTCTTCCTTCAGTCTTTCGGCTCCTTTTTTTTCTCCGTCCCCCACCTCCTCTTAATCAGCTCACTTTCCTTGTTCCCTCTTTCTTTCATCTGCTCACGCATCCACTTTTCTATATAGTTTGTCTCTTTCAATTCCCTCACTATTCAAACACTATAATTGGTCATATGCTAGGCTAACATGTGAATTAGCTAATTGGCCTTTGCTGTTGGGTCTCGTATGTTCGTTCATCCGTTCTTTTCTCGTTCTTTGTTACGTCTCAGTCACCCTGCGTCCGCATTAGTGTGAGAAAGCGAGCGCTCGTGAAAGCACGCTAACTCTGTGTTTTGTTTCTCTGTAATGAATTAGCGTATGTCTGGGAGCGACGGTATATCCTGACTCTTGTTATTCAACTCTCATTTTGTTATTTTTCTCCTGTGTAGCGTGTGATTGAAAGCTCTAGCTTTCCTCTCTCTCATGTGAACGAGGGATGACAGAGAGCTACATGAGGCTTGCCGGCGGGAGGAAGGAAAATTAGACAAATACGGTGGATAAATACACAGAGCAGGTGTTGAACGAAAACAGTCATTAATATAATGCCACGTGTTTGATTTGGCTCATGAATACGCGGTTACACCGCTTCAGCATCTTACATCTGTATCAAATAAGTTTAAATCATACGCAAATATGAGTTTGGCCACATGCGTGTGAGTTTAAACAATTTAAAACAATGAAACGAATGTGATGACGTTGCTTCAGATCATACTGCCAGTTATGAAAGAAAATTTAGAAACAACTGCATCCTTTTTTAAACCAGATTTGTGTCTTTGGCACACTTTTTGACATTGTAACACATATTTATGTGAATTCTGAATATGTCCCACTCATAAAACATTCACTGTTTATGTCTACATTTGTTTCAGAGTATAAACTTTACACACCCAGAAACAATTCCTGAGATCTTCTGACAAAAGAGCGATTTCTTAATCTTCAGCTTGCGAGTTCTGATAGAGCGATATCAGATCAAATGCACATGCAACAGATGGAGCGTATTGTGCTGGTTGTAAATATTTGCGAGGTCGTGACACGAGTATGAGAGAATGTGCGCTTTAATAGTGAAATCAGATTAGGCATAGATTACAATCCACTCTCACACACACACTTTTCCTGAGGGCTGATGTAACGGCAGGTGGAGTGATATACTTCACTTTGTTGTCATGAATCACAACCCTTCCCCCAGGCCTCACAGATAAAGAACCTCACACACAAGTGTTGTTTTAAGATTACCAGATATATTTGTGCTAAAAAACAATTATTGGTATCACAATCACTATTAAGTCACTGCCAAACATTATGTACTGCAACTAGTTGATTAGCTTTTAATATGCCTGTTTCCACCTCAGAGTAAAACAAAAACTGCTTTATATTTCATAATATCACTGTATATCTTGCAACAGCAGTACTTCTCATTACCGTTCAAAAGTCAATAAGAATTTTTAATGTTTTTGAAAGGTCACTCATGCTTACCAAGACTGCATTTAATGGATCCAAAAATGCAGTAAGAACAGTAATATTGTGAAATATTTAAAGTAGCTGTTGTTTGTTTTAAAATATAATTTATTCATGTGATTTCAAAGCAGAATTTAGCAGATACTCCATAGGCTCATTGGAAATACATGCCTCTATATACATTTCTGCAAAACCCAAAAAAATGCCTATAGGTACAAATCACTGCAGTTTCCAGTTGAAATGAACTCTAGTTCATACACAAAGTAAGATATACAGGTAGTTTTGATTAAAAATTACTTGCAGATTATGTTATGACTTTAACATCCTGTGCAATTTGAAAACAGATTCTTTTGAATGTTGTTATATAGCTTAAGGTTTGCTCGGTAGCTCATGTGATACAGCATGAAGAGCTCCAGTAACTGCGGTTCTATGGTTTGACAAAACAGTTTAAATCAGCATAAGGAACTTAAAGGAGAAGTTCACTTCTAGAACAAAAATTTACAGATAATTTACTCACTCCTTTGTCATCCAAGATGTTCATGTCTTTCTTTCTTCAGTCATAAAGAAATTATGTTTTTTGAGGAAAACATTTCAAGATTTCTCTCCATATTGTGGACTTCAGTGGTGTCCACAAGTTTAAACTTCCAAAACGCTGTTTAAATGCAGCTTCAAAGGACTCCCAGCCAAGGAAGAAGGGTCTAGCTAAATGATTGGTTATTTTCTAAAAGAATTGACAATTTATATACTTTTTAACCTCAAACGTTTATCTTGTCTAGCTCTGTGTAAACTTTGTGTATTCCGGTTTAATACAGTTAGGGTATATCAAAAAACCCCCAGCTCATTTTCTCCTCCAACTTCAAAATCGTCCTACATCACTGTAGAAGTACCGACCCAGTGTTTACAAAGTGAACATGCAAAGAAGATCAAACACCCTTTACAAAAAAAGGTAAAATAATTTTAAAATTGGAGAAGAAAATGAGATGTTTTTCGACCTACCC
>JAHKKF010394274.1:0-10235 GCA_019740295.1 Labeo calbasu | reverse complement strand
TAATAATTTTGCTAAACTAAATAAAAATGCTGATTTTTTTTTATTATTATTTAATGATATATATATATATATATATATAATATATATATATATATATATATATATATATATTATGCTTTATATATTATTATAGTTTTTGCTAATATTTTGCATTTGATAATATTTTTTGATTTTTGATTTTATTTGTATATTTTCTGTTTTAATTTTTGTAAAAGGTTCATTAATTTTGATGTGTTTTTGTATTTTGAATAGTTTCTGTTTTTATAGAAGTCTTGTAGTTTTTATTTATGTTTACTTTTTATTTTAAAGTTTACTTGGCAACTGGTTGAAATAAAACTTTTTTTTAGATTTTGTTTTATTTTATGTTAGTTAAAATTTATTTTATTTCCACTAAAGAAATAGTTTTTCTTTTATGATTTTAATTTAGTAATAATAAATTATTTTTTTGTATTTTTTTGTATGATTTATATAGTATTAGTTTTTGCTAATATTTTGCATTTGATAATATTTTTGAATTTTGATTTTATTTGTATATTTTCTGTTTTAACTTTAATTTTAGTAAAAGGTTTATTAATTTTGATGTGTTTTTTGTATTTTGAATAGTTTCTGTTTTTATATAGGTCTTTGTGTTTTTTATTTATGTTTTATTTTTAGTTATTTTAGTAAAGTTTACTTGGCAACTGGTTGAAATAACACTTTTTAAAATTTATTTTAATTTATTTTAAATAACATTTAACTTATTTCAACTAAAGAAATAGTTTTTTTAGTAATTTTTAGTAATAATTAATTAAATCGTTTAATTTATATATAGTTTTTGCTAATATTTTGAATTTGATTTTGTGATATTTTTAAATTTTGATTTTATTTGTATATTTTCTGATTTAATTTTAATTTTAGTACAAGTTTTAGGAATTTAGTTTTTGTTTTTATATTTTTAATAGTTTTTGAATATGTTTATCTTTTTTTATTAATTATAATAAAATTAATTATATTATTTTTATTAATTATAAAATTATATATTATCAGTTTTAGTTATTTAAGTATTTTGCTGAACTAAATAAAAATGATTTTTTTTATTATTATTTAATTTCATTTAAACAAATGTTTTAATGAGATTTTATTCACATTAAATGAAGAAGACATGTTTTCTCCACCACAAATGCATTATCATTAGCTCAATGCACCAAGACCATGTTGTAATTATGTGTGCATTAATATGAGACGTTACACAAGCTGTTTTTGATCATGTTCTGCATTACAGGTTGGTTAGATGAAATCCTGCGGCGGTATAAATCCAGCTCGTGTCATGAGTGAGTGGGAGTGGGTGGTTTGGTCTGATTATATACGATATGTTATTATTCTCACAGGAATGTTTACAGCTGATGTTCACTGACCTGAAACTCCACCAGACAGATATATATCTGACAGAGAGGCTGCTGGGATACTAATGGAGGCCCAGAGGAGCATCTCACTGCCGTCTTATGGCTCACAGTGTTCCCGACCCAGTCGCAGAAGTTTGTCCTGAAATTCTTTTGGAGAAATGAAAACAGAAACAAAGACAGTAAGATTACAGAGCTAGAGTTCAATAAATAAGCTTATGAGACACCAAAACTATAACTATAACGCAAACTCAGTCTCTGCCAGCAGGTGGCGCTTATGGAATAACAGTAATATTACGTTTCTATGGTTACCGCTGTAAACAAAGCAGTGCAGTGCTTATGAACGCTAGTTTAAATGCATTACACAGAGGCTAATAAAACAAAACGCCATGTAAACTTTTCTTAAAACAGTCAGTTCCTCTCAGGGCCACATTCATACAAACACCCGTTTCAATATTTAGGATAATATTTCCTATATTTCGCGCATTGCGAACTGTGATCTTGCTTTGCCTGCTACAGTATTTTTTTTACTATTTGCGTTCGTCTTTAGCATCTCTGCCCTCTGTTAACAGAGAAGTTCACTTCCAAAACAAAGATTCACATATAATGTACTCACCCCATTGTCATCCAAGATGTTCATGTCTTTATTCAATCGTAAATAAATTATGTTTTTTGAGAAAAACATTTCAGTATTTGTCTTCATATAATGAACTGCTATGGGGCAACGATTTTGAACTTCCAAAATGCAGTTTAAATGCAGCTTCAAACGATCCCAATGCGGTTGTAAATGATCCCAGCCGAGAATGAAGGGTCTTATCTAGCGAAACGATCGGTTATTTTAATCAAAATAATACAATTTATATACTTTTTAATGTCAAACGCTAGTCTCTTCTCACTCTGCCTAAACTGTTTATGTTCCGGGTCGTGACAGTTAGGGTATGTCGAAAAACTCTCATCTCATGTTCTCCTCCTTAACTTCAAAATCGACCTATATCGCTGTTTTACCCTTTTTGTTAAGGGTGTTTGATCTTCGACTTCTTTGCATGTTTACTTTGCAAAGACTGTGTCGGTACTTCTGCAGCGATGTAGGATGATTTTGTAAAGAAGTTGAGGGAGAAAATACGATCGGAGTTTTTCGACATGCCCTAACTGTCTTGAGTCAGAATACAACAGGCAGAGTAAAACAAGACGAGCGTTTGAGATTAAAAGTATTTTTCAATGAAAATAACCGATCGTTTCGCTAGATAAGACCCTTCTCCCTCGGGTGGGATCGTTTACAACCGCATTTGGGATCGTTTGAAGCCGTATTTAAACTGCATTTTGGAAGTTAAAACTCGGGGCACCATATCAGTCCGTTATATGGAGAAAAATGCTGAAATGTTTTCCTCAAGAAACATTTACAGTTGAAGAAAGAAAGACATGAACATCTTGGATGACAATGGGGTGAGTACATTATATGTGAATCTTTGTTTTGGAAGTGGACTTCTCCTTTAAGGGATGTTTAAAGAGTTCATAACATTTCCACACACAACATTTTGAAAATTATTGTATGCAGTTCATGTGCAAGAGATCGGTTGAAATATGTCCGGTCGATTGGTGCATCCGTAACGTTACTCCATTGTATAAATTAAATATAGATTAATCATTGTTAAAGCTACAAAGTTAATTGTCAAGACAAGTATTTTGACATACTTTTGTAGGCTATTTGTTGTCCGTCAAAGACACATCTCTCTGTGATGGCTTTAAAGTTTAATGTAACAAGGCTTAGAAACACGTGAAAATGATCAACTTTAGTGACGACGCGACAGTGACAAATTTGTCAACTGTCCCAAGCGTCTTTCACACTGGCCCCGGGCCATTGTGCACTCCTTATTGTCCAGCCCTGATATGTAATGTGTATTACGTAATCAGATTCCGAAAATTCAAAAAAATTAAGTACTTGTAATCCATTCCAAAGATTAAAAAAAAATTAAACACTTGTAATCATTCCAAAAATTTTAAAATTCCAAAAATTATAATCTTTTCAAAAAATTCAAAAAATTAAGTGGTTGTGGTCTGTTTTAAAAATTCAAACAATTATTATTATTATTAAAAAAGTAAATACATACACTGCCCTCCAAAAGTTTGGAAACACCCCTGGCAAAGTGTGGTTTTGGACGATATCAGCATAAATCCTTATCATTTTTAGGTGCAAATACATTAAAATAACTTGACATTATCATTGAAGACCAACAATAATAGTTTTCATTTTGATTACATCATAATGGCAATATATACATGTCAAAGTCAGACATGCCCCTTTGCCTGCTGTGATGCCTGGTTACTGGTTTAAACTTGGCCTAGGTTTTTAAAAATATTTTGGGTCAGCACACCTTAATAGCTTCAACAACTGATTGCCAATTAAGTTTAGAATACAGTGAATTTAGGCCCAGATTATGCAAAGCTGTAATAGCTGCTAATGGTGGATATTTTGATGAAGCGAAAATTTACGTTTTTTCTATTTATAAACTGTTTATGTAATAAAATATGTTTTCGTAGTTTGTGTTGTCCCTTATTGACCACAAATGAAAAAGGATTCATGCCAATATTGTCCAAAACCCCACTTTTCTAGGGCGTTTCCAAACTTTTGGAGGGCAGTGTATATTTTTTAAAAATATTATATTATATTATATTATATCAGATTAGATGAAAACTAAGCAGAAGAAACAGAAATGTGTCCATTTTTAAGAAATCTACAGAAAGAGAGTCAGACAGACAGACAGAGGCACGCGTATCTTATCTTCCGCTCAGCTGTGTGGACTGGCAGCGTGTGTATAGCCTGGGCCCTTTCCGGCTCCAGTGTGTGTGTGTGTGTGTGTATATGAGTGTGTGTGAGTATTCAGGGCCAGAACTACCCAGCTGCAGCCCGGCCTGGTCAGATCTGAGCAGGATAAAGACGCCTGTGGGCTTCCTTCACACACACACACACTCCAGAGAGGGTGAATGCTGGCACGGTTGCTGCTTTAGTTACGTTTCCTTATGTGACAGTGCATATAAAGGACAGACTTTAACACTTTAATTTTGACAAATCTACTGAAGACTCTAGTCAAACTATATTAATAGCTTAATAAACGCTGTTTCATTTAACATTTATCATGGCTGACTATGATTATTCACATCATAAAAGCACAGCATTAATAAAAAAGCACTTTTTACAAAGAGGTTAACATAATCTGGCTCTTTAAATTTTTCATTTTTTTTTCATGCACCTGTCAAGTTGAGATTTTGGGCTTTTTGGGTTTTCATAAAGTGTTTTGTAGTGGAAGAAAACGTCCAAAAGACACTGTTAAGTGTTTCTTCTATAGGACTTTATCTATTTGTGTCAACAGATTTCAATTAAAATACATGTTTTTAAACACTGAGCCATAAATCTCCACTTTAGCAGCACTTACACACACCAAACTTTACATTTTTATTCCTTTCTATCATGATGGTTTTTACAGAGAGATTGTTCATATATAATTTGCTTGATTTTAGACCCCAAAATGTCTGAAAATATAGTTTTATAAATATAAATGTATGTAAAATATAATTTCCTGAAGTAATGAAGGACAAAATGAGATTCCCTCTGTAAAAACATTTGACTCTAATATGACAAAAAAAAAATAAAACAAGAATTTTGAAATAGACTTCATCCAGTGTTTAAATTTTTGTACTAAAAAGTTGTGCAAATTAACACATATTTAATTAAATAATGCATCATTTGCATATTTAAACGTAACATTTTAGAAAACTTGTATTACAAAATAGTATGTAAATTATCAATGTAATCAATCAACTGGGCAATAACTATTAGAGAATTCACCTGAAGTGTCTCGTCTTATTAAAGCATTTATTAATTTTAATTAATGTTAATATCAGCATTTACTACTACATTAGTAAAATTAAAATCTGGACTTGAGTTAATAAACACTAACAATGAACAGTTGTATTTTACTACACTGCAAATGTTAATATTAGTTAAAGGAATGGTTCACCCAAAAATGAAATTTTGCTGAAAATTTACTCACCCTAAAGTCATCCAAAATGAAGATGAGTTTGTTTCTTCATCAGATTTGGAGAAATGTAGCATTGCATCACATGCTCACCAATGGATGTGAATGGGTGCCGTCAGAATGAGATTCCAAACAGTTGATAAAAACATCTTGAGAAGCCAAAAGTTGCATGTTTATAAGAAACAAATATATCATTAAGACGTTTTTATCATTTTCACGTCTATAATCCATAGTAACACTTACTCCAGTGAAAATGTGACCCTGGACCACAAAACCAGCCATAAGGGTCAGTTTTTGTAAACTGAGATTTATACATCATCTGAAATCTGAAAATAAATAAGCTTTCCATTGATGTATGGTTTGTTAGGATAAGACAATATCTGGCTGATATTTGAAAATTTGTAATCTGAGGGTGCAAAAAAAATTAAAATTTTGAGAAAATCACCCTTAAAGTTGTCCAAATGAAGTTCTTAGCAATGCATAAAAAATTAAACTAATCAAAAATTAAGTTTTGATATATTTACGGTAGGAAATGTACAAAATATCTTCAAGATCTTTACTTAATATCCTAATGTTTTTTTTTGCATAAAAGAAAAATCATCATTTTGACCAATAAAATGTATTGTTGGCTATTGCTACAAATATATCCATGCTACTTAAGACTGGTTTTGTGGTCCAGGGTCACAAATATCCATCTCATGTCCATCAAAATCCACCCACATATTCATTTAGAGCTGTTTTGGCTTGTAAACAGTGCTTGATCTGTGCAGATTTCTCTCCTGATTCAGACCAGATCACATTTTCACTGGAGAAAACAATATTATGGATTACATTAACTAACATTAAAAAATTGGACTTAAAATATAGATAATCTAGTAATAATAATCTCATCATTTTCTCACCCTTATGTTGTTCCAAACCCGTGTGATTTACTTTTTCTATGGAACGCAAAAGAAATTAAGCAGGTAATATTTTCCAAAAGTAACAAATAATGTCTCAAGCAAAACAGTTTCTCATTTGCAGCACAGACCTTTACAATCGATGACATATTCACCTCTCACACTTAAACAAAATCATATTACCACAATAATTCAGCACGACTGACAACGAGAGATGATTAAAAGCTCTGAATTTCTCAGAAGTGCATTTCATTAATAAACACACACACATACATTGTGTGTCTGGTGTCGCTGTGTGCGTTTGTGTGTTTTCACACTGTGCAGTAATGAAAACAGACTCTGCTATAAAACACAGCGTTTGCATATTCATCACATAATTTTCATGTCATGTCTATTAATTAGAGGCGTGTCTGTGAGCGTTTAGAGATTGTCATCGCTTCCGTTATTAAAATATTGGAGCTGAAAGCAAGGAAATCAACAGACGTACAACACACAGAGAAAATATTTAGTCCTAATCTAAGATTAATGTATTTGAACTGATAAACATGCATCATCATATGCACATGCAGTTCAAATACATCTTAAATTTAGGCCTTGTATATATTAATATCATTGTTTTTATATGCTAATACCGGCTGAACGTGTTCATGATTTAAGAGATGCAATGAAATCATTATTGTGTGTTTGTATTACATTTGAATGTATTTTTTAATAAATGCATGTTCAATGTTAAAGGAAGGAATGCTGCAGAATTAAATGAATGCACTTTTGACCTGAAGTGTGTGAATATCTTGGGTGTCATGCATTAAACAGCCTGAAGCACTTCAACACACACACACACACCTGTGGAGAGGGTTTGTGAAGCTTAAATCACAGTCACTTCAAACCAACTAGTACACACGAACACTCACACACACACAAATACACACTCACCCTTTGGATGTTGGCAGGAGTGCTCCTCTGACTGGCATTTGACATTTTCATCCCAGCACAAAGAAAAATAACCCATTAAGAACAGACGTGATTCTCCTCATTATAAACATTGTGTGTGTGTGTGTGTGTGTGTGTGTGTGTGAGAGAGAGAGAGAGAGAGACAGTTTTAGATGATACACTCAGACAAAAGCATTACAAAAAAATATTAAGTGTCATTTTCTTAACAGCCTAATAAGATCTAAAAGCTCCTGTCAAACCTCAGAAGAAAGAATCAAAATTTCTTAGGAGGGAAAAAAAGAACAAATTATTGTTTAAATAAAGTTAATAAATTACTTTTTTATTATACTTAATATTCTTGTAATATTATTCTTTTAAATATATATTAACATATACATACACACACACATATATATATATATATATATATATATTACATATAATTAATTATACAATATATATACACTACTAGTCAAAAGTTTTTTTTAAATAAGTCTCTTTTGCTCACGAAGCCTGCATTTTTCTGATCCGAAGTACAGCAAACACAGATTTTTTTTTAATATTTTTACTATTTAAAATAACAGTTTTTTACTTGAATATATTTTAAAATGTAATTTATTCCTGTGATTTCAAAGCTGACTTTTTAGGATCATTATCTCATTTTTAGCTCATTTTACCATCATTAAATCATTCTAATATTTTGATTTGCTTGTTTAAAAAACATTTATTATTATTGTTGAATTTTTAATTATTTAAATAATTCTAAATAATTCAATTATTTAATGTAAAATTGGACATTTTTTCAGGTTTCTTTGATGAATAGAAAGTGCAGTAGAACAGCATTAATCTGAAATAGAAATCCTTTGTAACATTATAAATGTCTTCATCATCACTTTTGATCAATCTAAAACATCCTTGCTTAATAAAAGTATTAATTTCTGCTTTAAATATTGATCATAATAATAATAATGTTTCTTGAGCAGCAAATCAACATATTAGAATGATTTCTGAAGGATCATGTGACACTAAAGACTGGAGTAATGATGCTGAAAATTCAGCTTTGATCACAGAAATAAATTATATTTTAAAATATATTAAAATAGAAAGTAAATATTTTAACTAGTAAAAATATTTCAGAATTTTACTGCTTGTGCTGTTGTTTTAAATAAATGTAGGCTTGGTGAGCAAAAGAGACTTAAAAAAAAGACATTTTTTACTGTTCAAAAACTCTCATATATATATAATAAAAAATATATATTATTATAAAAACTAAAAAAATTGATATATATAAAAGAATTGTGATTTGGTCTATCATTTCATATGTTATATATAATATAAAGTATTTCACTTCACACACACTTTTTTCTGAGAGAATGTGGCTGGTGCTTGCATAAATATTTGCATAAATGCATTTTGAAAATTTGATTATTTAAATAAATGTTTTTGAGCTACGGATGGTTGTCAGAGCATTGATGTATAGCTTCTAATGCGTTCTCGGTGGGTCTTCTGAGGTTCGCTAGCATGTCTGGATCAGTTTATAGCCGACTGCTTACTGGCTCAAGTCAGAAGAGTCCAAGATCTCTGTGATATTCAGTCGAGAGAAAGAGAGAGAGAGAGACAGATAGTAACGGCTTGCAGGTTGACTAACGGCAGGCATTAGACTCATCTTCACTTCACTGATAACAGAGCCTTCAGAAACACTTCCAGATATTTAACTAATCACACAAAAACAGCCTCGGCGTGTGTGCGAGTGTGTGTTCTTGCTTTCAGCACATCCTTCTGTAAATCTCCCATTAAACTGGAGCTGTTTCATTTAAGAATCACATCTTAATTAAGTCCATAAAACAGCTAATCGGAGTCATGCGGCCGCAGCAGCTTCCACAGCGATGAAAGCGTTTAGCTCGAGCTCCCGACCGCAGGAACGACCGGAGACACCCAGAAACGCTCCGTGTTGTTTTGCAACTTTATCCGGTCGCCACGGAGAAGCCAAAACGCCCGGGACACAGCACGCAGAGAGTTTACCCACAATGCACCACAGAACGGCACAGCATGCCTGAGCCTCGGGCTGCCAAACGCCAATCAATTATTCATCCGCTCTTCATCCCGTCTTCCTCCTCTCCTCCATGGTTCTGGCTTCATCATGCATACTTAAAGCTGAGGCGCGCGAGAGAGGAGCGTTAAGCGCTGAAAACACTGTGAAGAGCATAACGACTTTCTTTAAGAAAACCCAGACAGTTACTTTAAACCGTTTGAGGGTGTGGAAAGAGCTGTGATGGAATGAAATCAAGCAGCCAAACCGCCGCTCTGAGAGTCCGACTGATCAACTAAAGCGTGTGTTGGAATGTCGGATTTTCTCAATCATGACGGACTGCCATTTTTGCAAACACTTTTGAAGTATGTACTCTGACAGTGATGAACTAAATATATAAATAAATAAACACCAAATTCAGATCTTTAAACTACTGTGGGTGTGGACAAGTTTGATTGTAACTTCAGTTTTTTTATTTTCATTTTCCAACAATATACTAAAAACACTAATGTAGATCATATTTCTGATAAATAAAATAAAAAATGAAATAAAATAAAGAAGACATTTTATATTTTTTATATTATTGTTATTGTTGTTGCTAATAATAGTAATTGTATAGTATATATTTATGTAATAATGTCTTTCAAATATGCTGAAAACAGATGTAAAGCATATTTCTTGTGAAAATTAAAAAAAATAAATAAATGGATGGACTGTCAAACTTCAAAATAAAATAAAACAATCCAAATTTGGAAGACATATTTTTATATTTATATATATATATTATATTTTATATTATTAATAATAATAATAATAATAATTGTATTTAATATTTATGTAATAATATCTTTCAAATATGCTGAAAACAGTAATGTAGATGTTAAGCATATTTCTAAAATATAAAATAAAATATAGAAGACATTTGATATTATTTAATATTATTGTTATTGTTGTTGTTATTGCT
>JAHKKF010394197.1:0-13718 GCA_019740295.1 Labeo calbasu | reverse complement strand
GTCATTTTTGAGCCCCATGCTCACTCAGACTCTATCAGCAGGTCAGCCAGAGGCTGAGTGACAATCAGAACTGCTGAAAAGTCTGTCTCATTAAAGGGGAACACTGGATAATCTTTTCATTGTAGATGCTGAATTTGACTGCGACCTAATTGGAATGCAGTGGATTTGAGCTATTGGAAGCATTAGAATCTCACACTGCATTCCGCTAAAAAGGTGAATAAACAAAAGCCGGCCAGACTTTGTAATTCTGTGATGGATTGCAGCAAAATGGAGGTATAAATAAGACTGCATTTAATTCAAAGGTCATTGCGGTACTCTACAAAACTTAGAAAACTACAAAGTCTGGTTTATTTTTCTCTGCCAGCTACCAAGTTTCACTTTATGAACTATGTTCAGCTTTAGAGTTAAAAACACCAGTGAGATCTTCTCATAAACACAGGCAGTTATCAAACTGGCAATCTACCTAAGCCTAACACAGCGCAACCGAGGAAAAATAGAAGAAAAACAGACAGTAATTTTGAAAAAGAGACAACAAACACTGGAGCCGTCCTTCATCGAGAACAGAGAGGATCGCAAAATTGTCACAAATGAGCACAAGCAGGGAGCATTCGTCTATTGTGATAGACTGTACTGTAGCTTCAGGCCTGATGGTAAGACTGACAGGTATTTGTCAGAGTAAGAGCAGGAGAAGAGGCTGAGATGTTATCGTTCATATAATCTCCTGATTGATTCATCACACCAACCCGAGACAGTGTACAATTCCAAAAACTGCCAGTCACGAATCACGATACGGCAATGTTTCCAACAGGACAGAAATGCCTCAGTAAATAAACATAAGAAAAAAACATTCTGTGCTGTGTGAGGAAAAAACATTTCATACCATCTCAAATGGATATCTGGAACATAGCATTCGGTTTTTTGATGAAACAAAGTGGTCTACCACCTTCTTCAGGTGGTTCTTCAGCCCTACCAACCATTTACTCCAACTTGGACCATCTAAATACCATCAGAAGCTGGTTTTATTGGATTTTACAACAAAAACCAAAACTTTTTAAAGTAAAACTATCCAAGGCTAAAGAAGAATGACACCCAAACTTCTTAATGATGCCTTTATTGCTTATTGAATAACAGCCAAATGATCTTGCACAAGATTTCTGAGAACATCAGCTGCTATTATGAAACGCTGGTGCCAGGTTATTGTGACACCCAAAGCATTTTATACAGAGAATAAATCTAGGAAATAAAGATTAGAAACTTGCTAAATGTTATGCTCACAGTGACAGAGCAATTCAGCTGTTTGGACAATATCTTTCTCATTGTTAACATCTTCAATCAAATCTTTTTTTTTCAGTACTTGCTATTTAAGATGAAAGCAAACAAGCTGCATTGGAAGATCTATCTACATAATTTTTAAAGGAAGCACAATATATATTAGTACTATATTAGTAATCATTTGTTATTCAAGACAAGTACAATTTTTACATTTAAACACATTTGTCGTCATCTTACACTCAATTTTATATTATGACATGAGTAATTTTATTTTGCGGTAATGATATATATCACAATTTAGTTATTTTTGCTTTAAATAAGGTCTTTATATCAAATTTTGATATAAACTTTGAAACAGTCATTTTATAATTCTTCTCACTTCAATGTTATAAATACAAAAAACGAATACTTGCCTAAATTTAGAAAAAAAACACTGAATTTTACTGAAGACAAGTAAATAGTCAATGAATAAACAAATTTGTTGTTTGATTAACATGAATGACAGACAGCAGGAATATTAGACCGTTGTCGCTGTAAGAACTGCCCAATATACTGTAACACGTGTGTTTTCTTTCTCAGCTGTTTGACAAAAGTCGAAAATCTTTACCGGTTGACGAGTTAAACGAGTTAATTGTGTCTACTGGTATATCACCCATCTCTACACCGTTATTTAACAACACTGTTAAATGTATTCTTCAGCTAAATTCTAGATGAATATCCATACATTATCATGCTTTAATGCCTACACTGACTTGTAGCATTAAAATGATTTATTTTAGTTTTAAGTGTTTTATTTTTAACTAATTTATACAAATTAGAATTGCATATTGATATCTGCAATGCCATTTATCAGTGATCAGCCATAAAATGACAAAAAATCCTCATCAGAATCTCAGGATTGTGCATCTTTTTTCTTGAAGGCATGTACAAATAGAGTCAAAAACAGTGCACAACAGAGACAGATGTGTGTGTTCCACTCCGGGCAAAGTAGAGGAGGGCTTGTAACCCACAGGGGAGAAGGAAGAGTAAGAGTGAAAGACAGAGAGGAGAGGATTGACCCCTCCCAACAGCATCTACAAAAGACATCCATCAGTTCAAACCCTTCTGAAAGCCCCCTCTGCTTACAGCGCACAAATTCGCCCGTTTCTTAACCTCTTATCTCTCCTCTCAGCAGTCACACCGCTGAGCCTGAGACACTGCCATAAAGACTCATCACGCTGCTGCTGCTGCTGACTGACAGATGCTGAACTGGGACCAGTTTTAAGGTGCAGATTAGGGACAGAAGACTTTAAATCAATGCAAGATGACCCAGCTTTACAGCTGGTGACTTCAAGAGATAGTCCACCCAAAAAAATGACAATTCTGTCATCACTTTATTTAGCCTCACGTTGCTCCAAACCTATGGAAGCCAGTTTCCACCACTGAATGAAAAAATAAAAAAGGTTATTGCAACTTTTTAAATCTCACAATTCTGACTTTATTTCCCAGAATTGCTAGTTTATATCTCACAATTCTGAGAAAAAAAGTCAGAATTCTGAGTTTATATCTCACAATTCTGACTCTATTTCACAGAATTGCGACTTTATTTCTCAGTTCGCAAGTTTATCTTGCAATTCTGACTTTATAGCTTTATAGCTTGCAATTGCGAGCTTATATCTCACAATTCTGACCTTATTTCTCAGAATTACAAGTTTGTATCATGCAAATCTAAGAAAAAATTCAGAATTGTGAGTTTACACCTCACAATTCTGACTTTATAGCTCACAACTGCGAGTTAATATCTCACAGTTCTGTGAAAAAAGTCAGAATTGCAAGTTTGTATCACACAATTCTGAGAAAAAAAAGTCAAAATTGTGACTTTATATCTCATAATTCTGACTTTATTTCCCAGAATAACGACTTTATTTCTCAGAATTGCGAGTTTGTCTTGAAATTCTGAATTAATAGCATGCAAATGCAAATTTGTATCATGCAATTTTGAAAAAAAAAAAAGTCAGAATTGTGAGATAAAAAGTCGCAATTACCTTTTTTTTATTCAGTGAATTTGATCCCATCGACTGAATAGTTTAAGAAAAAACAAACAAAAAAAGCAGGGTTATTATCATTAACTAAACTAGAACAATACTTGAACAAAAAAAGCAGTAACTGAAATCTAATTAAATAAAAAAACGTAACTTCTATTTCTGCTAGTTGCCCAGTCAACAATTCTAATTTTTATTTAGTTTAACTATAAAGTTAAAATTTAGTAGAAAAAGTAAACTAAAATTAATAAATAAATTGGAACATTATAGATGTATTTAAAAAAATAATAATAAAAGTAAAAAAATAATAAAACCTATAACTAAAATTAAGGTGAAAACAAAATATAAAAATAAAACCTAATTCAAAATATTATCTAAAACTATAGTACATCAATTATACTAAAATAACACTGTTTCTGTGTTACCTTGGATGATGTGATATCTGTAAGAACTGTATCTCCCAAGAAATGTATTCCCGAAAAGTAAAAACCACCATTAAAAAGAAATCAGTCAGACTGAAATGTCTCATCGCTGCTATATGCGTTGACCCCTGTCACTCTGTACTATAACAGAATGAAACCCTCAGCTGTTCTAAAGCAGTTAGGAGCGCAGGCCTCTGCCAATCAATAGCAATAATAACAGGGAAAAATGTCACCATGTCACACTATGGTCTAAAAGCAGTCCAGGATAATTCCCCTAATGAATAGCCCAGAGGAGACAGAGCCTGAGGCCTGGCTGAGCTGAATAAATCCACATTCCACTCATCATGTCCAGGCTTAATAATATACACCTGACAATTCCAGTGCTCTGGTTGGACTGCACTTCAGGTAGGAGAAACTAGATCTACTTGACCAAATTTTCTAAATGCAATTCTTGACAGAGTCATGGTAACATACAAATATTCACCCATGTAAGCAAAACAATAATCCACACAAGCAATCCCAGTCAACGCTCGTCCATCAATATCAGATTACAAGACTGATAATGGAACAAAGATTCGGATTTTAACATAAAAGGCGATACAATAGAGATAAACAATATGATTCAACACAAAAGGACTGTATAAATAGATGTCTAGAATGTTGGATAAAGCATAAGTGGTAAACATCTAGTTAAGTTACTGAATAAACAAGTATGACTACACTACCATCCAAAAGATTGGCGTGACTTTTTTAATGTTTTACAAGTCTTTCAATGCTGGATTTATTTGATTAAAAAAAACAGTAACTGTTGTAATACATTTTAAAATATAATATACTCCAGTGATGGCAAAGCTGAATTTATTCAAGCAGCAATTATTCAAGTCTTTAGTGTCACATGATCCTACAGAAATTATTCTAATACGCTGATCTGGTGCTCAACAATATCGATTCTTAAATTCCAAAGAAACGATTAGTCTAGCCCGTTGTCAGGTAATGAATGGAACATTGTGGTGCTCCTCCCATCCAATAAATCACAATAAGCTTTGTGCTTTATTACTTTTGATATGAAACAAAGTCTCAGATTTCAAATTCTGTCCATTTTATTGCAGCATTCAAACAATAAATTTTGCTTTGGTGCTGTTTAATGTGGTGTGACAGATCGCTGTAGCACCTCAGTTCAAGAGAAGGAGCACGTGAACTGATCGTCTCCTCCGCTTTAAATAGCAGTTTTGGCACAAAATAAACATGAATAAACATCCGAAGGTATGTTAAAAGAGTACAGTTTATCCGTATCCTCATGTAATCGTTCAATCAGTGTTTCAACCGGGCAAAGATGTCAACATAACAGCTTGTAAACAATGTCACATAACGTCACATTTACCTTAGAAAAAACATATTCGGTGACCATAAACTCCAGAGAGGAGCATTTTGCTAAATATATGCACCATGTAACATATTCATCATTATAATATTTACTATTTTTGTGCTTGAATAAATCCGTCAAGTTTTTATGACAGCCACCATGGAGTAGAAATGTAGTTATGTAATTGTAACTTTATTATTATAAAAACTTCACTGTAATTTAAGCGTTTGTATACAAATCAGTTAATTTTCAATATACTAATGTAGTAGCAACTGACTCTCATTTTACAGCATTAGTTGAGTGATTTCATTTTTTCCTAGAGAAAGTTTGGCATGTACTGTGCCTGATATACTGTATATCCAAAATAATCAATATTGAATCGAACTGAAACAGAAATCAAGTTGAATCACAAGCTTATGAACCAGAATCGAATCAAATCATGAAATTTGTGTCAAAACCCTAGTTATTATTATCAATGTTGAAAACAATTTTGTTGCTTAAAGGAAGTGCACTTCCAGAACAATAATTTACAGATAATGTACTCACCCCCTTGTCATCCAAGATGTTCATGTCTTTCTTTCTACAGTTGTGAAGAAATTATGTTTTTTGAGGAAAACATTTCAGGATTCATTTCTTCATATAGTGAACTTCTATAGTGCTCAGAGTTTAAACTTCCAAAATGCAGTTTAAATGCGGCTTCAAACAATCCCAAATGCGGTTGTAAACAATCCCAGCCGAGGAAGAAGGGTCTTGTCTAGTGAAACGATCGTTATTTTCATAAAAAGAATACAATTTATGTACTTATTAATGTCAAACGCTCGTCTTGTCTTGCTCCTCCAGGATATATCGAAAAACTCCCATCTCATGTTCTCCCTCAACTTCAAAATCGTCCCATATCGCTGCTTTACCTTTTTTGTTAAAGATTTGATCTTCTTTGCATGTTCACTTTGCAAAGACTGGGTCAGAACTTCTGCAGCGATGTAGGATGATTTTGAAATGATTTTTGAAGTTGAAGGATAAAATACGATTGGACTTTTTCGACATACCCTAACTGTCTTGAGCCAAAATACACAGAGTTCAGGGAGAGCAAGACAAGACGAGCGTTTGAGATTAAACAGTATTTAAATCATATTTTTAAAAATGAAAATAACCAATAGTTTCGCTAGATAAGACCCTTCTTCCTCGGCTGGGATGGTTTACAACCGCATTTGGGATTGTTTGAAGCCGCATTTAAACTGCATTTTGGAAGTTCAAACTCGGGGCACCACATCAATCCATTATATGGAGAAAAATCCTGAAATGTTTGCCTCAAAAAACATAGTTTCTTTACGACTGAAGAAAGAAAGACATGAACATCTTGGATGACAATGGGGTGAGTACATTATCTCTAAACTGCTGTTCTGGACGTGGACTTCTCCTTTAATATTTTAGTGAAAAACTATCAAATTAAATTATTAAAAAAAAAAAAAAAGTAACAATATATTCCAGGTTCAGTACAATTTAAACTCAATCAACATATATGGCATAAAGTTGATTAAAATAAATTTTTACTTGTCCCTTGGCAAAAAAGGCAAAAATATGGTTTCTGTGAAGCACTTACAACAGAAGTGAATGAAGCCAATTTGTTAAACAGTATTAGCCACAAAATGTAAACAATACATGATTTTAGTGTTAAAATAAACAGATTTTTAACCTTTTTTTAATTAAGTTACAATCAGTTTTACAAATTTGTTTCCATGATAACACAACACCCTAAAGTGACTATTAAAAATAGGATTTAAACAGCTTTACAGCTCAAATAATACATAATCTGCTTTAAAACCTCCAAAAATTGGCTGCATTTACTTCAATTGTTAGGTGCCCCAATGTAACCTTGTTTTTGCTCTTTAAAAAAAAAAATAGAGAATCAAAAACATTTTTGTAGAAATCAACATGATGTCAACTGAGGAAAACTTGTATGAACCTGTAATCTTCCTTGTCGTCTTTCTTTTTCAACGCAAGTCAGTTGTAAGGTTACTGAAAATTACGTGAACTCAAAACATCAACAGTACAGTTTTCAAAAACGCACATCAATGCTGTTTAACGTATAAGCAACATTTGCTGTGCCTGCGTAGTAGATCATTCCAATACCTGCAGCGGACCAAAGCTATGTTGAGACTTGTCAAATACACAGGAATTTGTCCTAAACAAATGTTGCAATGCATTACAGATAACCTACATATGATGAACAACATTTAAAAACAAAACCTAATAAATTACACAGATAAACAACATCAAACCACCATGTAAAACAGCACAAGCTAAAGACACTATTGCTATATCATTACCTAAACCTAAATAACAAACCAAAACATTCTTTAAAACATTACATGATTGTTTACATTAAACAATGACAGTTAAAATGGCTATTCACACACACACTCTTTTATTTAGTGTTTAAGCACAGATTTTTAAGGCTGATTGAATATGCACCACCATATAAAAACACAGCCTCAAGCGCAGCTCTGCACCAAGCCAAGCCTCCTGGAGTTCTTCCGATCACATTTGCAATGGAAATATGAAATATGGCTTTAGGTGGCCACACGCCACCCTGAAGCAGCAAAAAAATGCCCTTTGTTTTATAGATGATCTCAGATGTGAGCACACACTCTAATGTTTTGAAATTAGATCCTTCACCTGAATAGGCTTTTATATGTATATGACATGACATGAGCTCTCCAACTCTAAGATGCCTGTTAGAATCTCTCTTCCTGTCTTGGAGCAGCTTTTAAATAATGAATGATTACCATTACACACTGGCCCGTGATTAATGTCAGCACTATAACAAAGACCCACGTACCTGCACTGGCACAACTTAGTAAACTCCAGAACTGCATGGTGTATTTCCCTGTACGTTCCCCAGACTCTTTCCTCAGCGCTCCTTACCTGTACTAATGACGTAACGTTACAGAATACCTGCATACCTGCTTGCCTACAGAAGCCACGCCCACCAGATAACGCTGCTCGGATTGGTCAACATCCATAAAAAGCAGGTGAAGCGCAAACACTCACTAGGCGCAGCGAGTGACTCATTTCCGTGAATCGGTTCACTCGAACAGTTCGTTCCAATCAACTGAAACAGCTGTTCTTTACGTCACTCGTTTTTTTACGTCATCAAGCTTGTGTTATCTAGATTGCACGTTTTTAGAAAATTATATTTTTTAAATCAACTTGATTTTGTATCCGTGTTTATAAAATTAGAGCAAACTCGTGAACAAATTGTTCGGGACAGATTGAACAGATTCATTAAAAAGAACCGCCTCAAAAGAACGCTTCGTTTACGAATTTCTAACACAAGTCAGCAAAAAAGCAGCAGAACGAACAATAAAACCTTGATAACAGATCAATAATGTGAAACGGTTTTTACATCTTGCTCACCTTGCAAATTTTTTATATTCCAGTATGAGTTTTTATATATTTTGTAAAATACTGAATGATCAAACTTCCACCAGTCAACATTTAGTTATCAACCCAATTAACATTAAACATCACCTCCATGTACCCGAAATATTAGGCTACCTGAAGCAAGTGACTAGCCTACTGTACTTAATAATAAACTGCCTATAGCCAGCACTAGTGTTCACCAAGTGAAAATACATGCACTTGATACACAATATTGGTAGAAGGTATCGTGCTATAATAATAAATCTTGCCTGCGCACTAAACTGGTTGTATTGTTTGTCTTTTGTTGTTGTTTTCAGTTCACCATGTGAACAGAAACAGTCTGACAACAATACACAGCCACTAACACAACACACTTAACTCAACATAACAATCCAGCAGCGAACAAGACATATTTATACCGGGTTATTAAACATGCAGATTGGTGTTAAATGTGACACGACGCTTGTTCCGTGAGGAAGAAAACATTGGGAATGGCTTGAAATTACTGGGTATGGTCTCTTTCGCATTGCCAGGAGCATTTGTTCTGCAAAACCGTGCACAGCTGACTTTTATCAGCAATTTCATAATGATACGGGAATCCTAAGCACGCTGCAATACAATAACACGCCTCGCATTTACAATCTAACGCAACACAACATGTCAGATTGGCCCAGGAAAGCCCACTCTCCAGGTCCAAGTGCAAATACGAGAGCCCCTCACGCTATGCTACCAAGCTAACACAGTTATTGCAATTATTACAGCAAATATAAAATGTGCATTCTTGACAAGGACCAATATTTTTACCGTATTCTTTTCATCGGAGGTCTCCAAAAGCGCGCCTTCTTGATAAACACCCTGTAATCCGCAGTGTTTGGCTTTGGTTTGTATCCCGTGCTAGCGCTGTTTGTGGGTCCGTCCAGGCTCCGTGGGGTCTGTAGTGGATCTGAAGCCGGAATCCTCCCTCTTGCTCTCACTCTCGCTGCTGCTAGTGATGACCGATTCGCGAATGTATCATTATGACGAACCGATTCTTTTGAATCATTCTGTAGAACTGAATGTGAATGGCATGATAACCATAAACAACTGCACGTATGTGACATATAGGAACGTTTATGTGAAAAAAAACCTCTTCATGGTCTTAATTCCAGTGAAAGCTCCAAATGCAACACATCTTTAACATTTGTAGTTAAGCCTACATCTAAATAACAATAACAAAAACACATTTAACTCCATAAAACACTGCAATATCCACCTTTTTTCAAGTAACTGTGCGTGGCCATTTGTAAATTTTATGGGTTCGGCTTCCGGTCTCATCCGCGTCCAGCTATTTTTAGCTGTACAAAACTCGTTTTGCTGCTTAAAATTGCAAATAGGTGCGTCTTACCATATAACTTAATTTATTCCCTGCTGAAAAAAACATAGCCTAGAACGACCAGCTAAAACCAGCCTTACCAGTCTAGCCAGGCTGGGAGACCAGCTAAAACCAGCTACTTCCAGCTTAAGACCAGCCAACCAGCTTAGACTGGTTTTAGCTGGGGGTTTTTTCAGCAGGGTTATCTTAATTATGAACACTCTGGTTTGTAGTGCAAACAGTTTTACCGTTTACTGCATATTGTTCTTCTCATTATTTATAGCTGCTAATGAACCGGAACTCTCACCCATAAGCTTACTTCCGCGTTAAAAAAAAAAAAGGTGGATGAAGGAATTTCAATTAGCTTTTGGGAACTCTTTGGAATGATGACTAAAAAGAATCAGTGAATCGATTCATTGAACCGAACGGTTCAAACGAATCGATTTGCTAAATAAATCGGGCTTCCCAACGCTGGCTGCTGCAGTTCTGAATTGTTTGCTCCAATATGGCTGACTCGACCTCAGGCTGCCCAGCATTCATAAAAATTTTAAGTGATGATGATTTGCTTTTGGAAAAAGTAATCTAGACATGCACTGATTGTGATTCACTTGGAAATGTTGCCACCAACAGCGAAAAAAACATCTTTTTGCTTCACACCCACTTGACCTCATCAGTATGACACCGTGGTGTACTTGTCGACTCAATCCAAGAAATGTTTCTTTGACTTCAAAACTAATAAGTTCCATGAATCAACAGTCTGTTATTTTGCCTCTCAATTATACAAATTCATTCTTATGCCACGCACAGCAGCTCTGAATGCATTGATATATGCTGCACGCCTACACACACACTCCAGGGACTTACGGACAGGATGGATGTGTGCTGGCTTTGTCTTCCAGACACATCCCCAAAATTCCTTCCAATGACGTCTGACAGTTAGCCGGCTGACCCCAGGGTCAGAATGTTACACACCAGCCAATCACTGCTCTCTGCATGGGCGGCAGAAATCCAGCTAAGGGCCCTTCTGCAAACACCTCCAGAACGAGAGGGGCTGATCCAGAACGGCTCCATGTTTATTAAGTCATATTTATTTGAATATTAAAGGCAAACACAGACTCCACATCAGTACTGCTATTTTAAGGTGTGAGATTAAATAACATGTGTTTTCAAAGGCGAAAAAGGCTTATCTAAAAGGAGAAAAACGGTACAAAGCAAAATGAATCTAATGAAACTTGAAAAGTAATTTTTTTGGTCATATTTTACCTCAAAGTCAAAACAATTTTTTTTTTTGTGAGAAATTATAATTTGTAAGAAAAACAAGCCTGTTTTTAAGAAATATTATTTTGTTCTTTTTCTTATTTATGAATAAATACAAACATATGCCCTGTATTCTCATTATTGTAATGCAAAAAATACATTATTTCAATTATATTTGTACATTATTATTTATAATATTTAAACCAAGGGCATTATTACCGATGCTGTACTGAATTTATTCTTATTTTAGTACAAATACAGTGTGACAGATAGGATGATATAATTAAATTACTAGAGTAATGATATTTTTGCATGCAGTAATGAAAATTTTATGGGGAAAATGTGCTTGACTGCCATTAAAATATTCTCAAAATGCAAGCACAATTTAAGCCAGGCATATAATGTGTCTAAAATATGTTTTATTTTTATTTACTTTTTACTTAAAAAAAAAAAAAAAAAAAAAAACAATAAATTGAGACCTTATACAACCCAGGGATTTCTATGTGAGATTCCCCCAAAACATTTGAGACACAAAATAAATACAGATCTGCAAAAACAAAAACTGAGATAGTAGTATCTATCAAAAAGGGTTTCATACAATCTTACAAGCCACTCCAGAGACACCACAAGGACTGGCACACTGTTACACAATCTACTCATTACGGCTGCAGTCCATCCTCAGGCTGTGCTGGTGTTTGGACCTCAATTCCCTTTGATCCAGGGCTTTTCAGGAAACTGTGTACATGGCAGCTCCACAAACCTCACCCGATGCTATATTCAGCTTTCTTGGAATAAGAACAGCTTTCAAAGCACTAAGAGCTTTCAAATTAATTCAGAAAGATATAATAAACTTGTTATTTATATTTCACCGCCACAAGCTTTAAAGACTTTGCTTATATTCAGGCTATACAAAAATATATTTCCACAAAGATCTGAGCATTCTTAACATAGGACTATGTGCAGAAAAAAAGCCTTGTAGTAGTTGTTTCACTCCCTTGTCTAGCTTGATAAAGTATTTGCAACCTTCAGGTTACGCTAGTTGTTCTTCATAGCGCCATTATAGGGCAACTGTGTATACAATTCTTCTCCTAAGCTGAGACCACTTGCGTGTCACAGATCCTGATGCACCTGTTTGTGAAGCTGATACCTTAAAAGTTGTGTCAGCTCGTTTAATCTACTCTCCAGATGGCGATTTTGCCGTCACGTTTTGCAGAGCCGCTGAGTATGTATCGGTCCTCTACTGAGAAGAGAGCTTGAACGGTGTCTTCGTGGGCCTCAAGCTCCTTCTCAACCTTCAGGCTCTCAGAGTCCAACACAAAGATCTTCCCCACAACCTTACTGAGGCCTGACCCACCACTGCAACCGATCCAGACCTACAGAAAGAGAAAGGGAAGACATCATTTGCCGTAACGTTCTCATTTCATCTCATATGAAACCACTCAAATGACATCCTCACACAAACAAAAATACACTACACTACTGTTCAAAAGTCTGGGGTTGTTAAGATTTTTTAATGTTTGTTTTTAACGAAAGAAGTCTCACCAAAGCATTTATTTGATCATAAATACAGTAATACTCTGGAATATTTTTACACTTTAAATAAGTGATTTCTACTTTTAATATAAGTAATTTGTCCCTGTGATGGAAAAGGTAAATTTTCAGGAGCCATTACTTCTTTCAGAAATCATGCTGATATGCTGATTTGAGTGTTTAAGAATGAATAGTATTTCAAAAGTTGAAACGAACAGCCTTTTTTTGAAATTATAAATGCCACTTTTGAGCAATCTATTGCAGCCTTGAATGAAAGTATTCACTTTCTTTAAAATAAAAAATCTTACTAACCCCAAACTTATGAACAGTAGTATATGTGGCTGTCTGATGAGAAAAAAATATTAGCGTAATTGATATTAATTCCATAATTAATTTATGTTCAATCATAATATTGTAGGTGTTTGTGCAAATTAATCAGCACACACAACATCAAAATTGAATGAAAAGCCGTGAACTGTTTATCGCTTTAATGAACTAGCAAAACATCAAACTCTTAAAGGGGAAACCCCCCACCACAGGCAACTAAACATCCTTAAAGGAGAAGTCCACTTCCAAAACAAAGGTTCACATATAGTATACTCACCTCCTTGTCATCCAAGATGTTCATGTCTTTCTTTCCTCAGTCATAAAAAGAAATGATGTTTTTTTGAAGAGCAATTTCAGCATTTTTCTTCGTATAATGGACTGATATGGTACCCCAATTTTGAACTTTCAAAATGCAGTTTAAATGCGGCTTTAAACGATCCCAAATGCAGTTGAAAACAATCCCAGCCGAGAAAGAAGGGTCTTATCTAGCGTAACGATTGGTATTTTCATAAAAATAATACAAGTTATATACTGTTTTAATGTCTTACTCTGCCTGGACTGTTTTTTTTCCGGTTTATGAAAGTTAGGGTATTCTCCCTCAACTTCAAAATCGTCCTATATCGCTGTTTTTTACCTTTTTGGTTAAGGGTGTTTGATGTTCTTCGCATATTCACTTTGCAAAGACTGGGTCGGTACTTCTGCAGCGATGTAGGATGATTTTGAAATGATTTTTGAAGTTGAGGGAGAAAATA
>JAHKKF010394178.1:0-10751 GCA_019740295.1 Labeo calbasu | reverse complement strand
AATGTTTCTTTACGACTGAAGTAAGAAAGACATGAACATCTTGGACGACAAGGGGGTGAGTACATTGTTTGTAAATTGTTGTTCTGGAAGTGGACTTCTCCTTTAAAAGGGATGACCATTTTTGTCATTTAAAATTTGCTTTTGTATAAATATTGAACTACTGTTCATTTAAACTGTTCATTTAAATGGGGAAAAAAGAGTGTTTTGAGAGAGTATATTTGATTTTATAGGTCTTTATTCAGATATTGGTCCTGTAAGTTTTCTTGTCTCCCCTCTCAGGTGTGTGTGGTGTTCAGTCTGGCTCTGAAGAGTTGGTGTCGAGCTGTAGTTGAGTCTATCTTTCAGGGGACCGTAGACACTCAGGCCTGGTGCTTGTTAGTAGATCACGGAGATCGAATCATCGTCGGAGCAGACGAGTATGGGCAATTTTGTAGTTCATATCTAATAAAGCACAGTTGTCACACAACTTAATTCCACATTACATTTGTACTTGGATTCATGGAGAGTTTATGTCTGCTTTTTATAATGCAAAAGAAAATTTCCTTTCAGTGTACGAACTCCTCTTGAGAAGTTCCTGCAGCTTCCTTTCAGAGTCAGACGCTTTAAATTGGCAGGAATTCGTCCGATGACACTTCAGGTGCCCATTTCTGAAAACACAGCAGAGCTTGTGTGAGTCAAATCTCCTGAAGAAACGTTTTTTCATCACTCTGTTTATCTCACATGCATTCTGAGCCACTGTTTGTATGTGTCTCCATCTCAGTCCATCTTCAACATGGGACAGCTCTGCCACAAAATACCTGCACAATCTATTACAAGGTAGTGAAGTGTGCTTTGGTTATTGCAAATCATGTTTTCTATGAGTATTTAGAGATTTTTAAGGCTCTGATTGTTTTTTAGTGTCGACTCTGGTTGAAGCCGTCCTGTGTGAAACACAAGCTGGCTTCTCTGCCATTGAACTCTACTTGACTATCAATAATACAAAGGTAAAATATATTCACATGACATTGTCATCCTCAAAACACAGTTTTTGAACAAATGAGATTACAGGTGTTTTAGGTTAAATGTTAAGTGTCAGTTCACTGTCTTTGTGTAGATCTGTGTGAACCATGAGCTCGTGGCGAAGAAGTTTGCCTGTTTCATGAGTGAGAAATCCAGTACGCTGGAAGGGAACAGAAATGGAGATCGTGCTCCTGTCAGCCTGGCATGGGACATCTACTCCAGCCCTCAACAGCTCTTAGAAATGAAAGGATGCTGTCCTGTCAAAGCTCCACCACCAGATATTCTCATCAGAAAAGAGCAGAAAGATGATTCACAAGGTCAAGGTAAATAGCGAATGAATATGTACATATATGGACATCTAATTTATATTATTAAGGTTTAATTTTGAATTAAATTACAAAGTACACCAACTATATCACATATTAGCAATAGCTGAGCAATGACAGTTTTCAGAGATACAGTTGAGGTCAGAAGTTCACATACACCTTGTAGAATCTGCAAAAAGGTAATTATCTTGCCAAAATATGAGGGATCATACAAAATGCATGTTTGTGTGTTTTTTATTTAGTACTGACGCTTACATATAGTCCACAAGAGAAATAGTTGAATTTATAAAAATGACTGTGTTCAAAAGTTTACATATGCTTGATTCTTAATACTGTGTTGTTACCTGAATGATCCACAGTTGTGTTTTTGTTTAGTGATAGTTGTTCATGAGTCCCTTGTTTTTCCAGAACAGTTAAACTGTCTGCTGTTCTTCAGAAAAATCCTTCAGGTCCCACAAATTCCTTGGTTTTCAGCATATTTGTGTATTTGAACCCTTTCAAACAGTGACTGTATGATTTTAAGATCCATCTTTTCACACTGAGGACAACTGAGGGACTATATGCAACTATTACAGAAGGTTCAAACACTCAAAAAGAAACTTGCATGTTTCCCAGAAGACAAAATAAGTTAAATTTACCTTGCTCTTCAAGTGCAAAAAGTTTACAGCCCCCAGTTCTTAATGCAATGTTTCCCCTTCTGGAGCATCTCAACCTTCTGTAATAGTTGCATATGAGTCCCTCAGTTGTCCTCAGTGTAAAATGATGGATCTCAAAATCGTACAGTCATTGTTGGAAAGGGTTCAAATACAAAAAAATGCTGAAAAACCAAAGAATTTGTGGGACCTGAAGTATTTTTCTGAAGAACAGCAGCAGTTTAACTGTTCAGGACAATCGAGGGACTCATGAACAACTATCACTAAACAAAAACACAGCTGTGGATCATTCAGGTAACAACACAGTATTAAGACTCAAGTGTATGTAAACTTTTAAACAGGGTCATTTTCTATAAATTCAACTATTATTTTGAGGACTATATGTAAACATCTTTTATGTGAAATATCTTATTCAGATCAGTACTAAATAAAAATTAACATGCATTTTGTATGATCCCTCTTATTTTGGTAAAATAATGAACATTTTGCAGATTCTGCAAGGTGTATGTAAACTTTTGACCTCAACTGTATTACGATTATTGCAACATGGAAAAAATGCATTGCTTTTTTTTCTTTTTTTTTTTTTAATTAATTACACCAAATTTAATTTGTTTCTCATTCAGAAACTGTAGTATTTTCTCATTCAGAGAAGCAGAAACCACAAGTGTCAGAGGAAGCATTCATGCCATCTCAGGTTAACCCTCAAGTCTCTAAATTGACCCGCAATGCTGGAACCGATACCGTAAGCGTCTGTTTATAGTGCTATTAAATTGTGTGTGTGTCTCTGCCAGTTAAACTTTAATTTCTGTGGTTTGATTAAGATTGGCAGAGGATGGCGTATCAGAGCCGAAGCCACAGACGTATTCACAGATGAACACTGTGGTCAGACCGATGCACAAAAGCTTCAGTAAGATTTTTCCTTCTGACTTAATAGCTCATATATAATGGAGTTTTTGATTGAATTACTGTTTTCATTAAGTCAGTCTAAACTGAAATATGTTTTTTTTTTTTTCCTCACCCTCAGATTCCTGATTTTTCATGTAGTTGTATCTCAGCCAAATATTGTCCTATCCTTACAAACCATGCTTCAATGGAAAGCTTATTTATTTTATCTTTCTAAAAAATTTACCCTTATGACTGGTTTTGTGATCAAGGGTCACATATATGAAGTAATTCAGATGATTTGCCAACAGTAGTTTAGTAAATAGTATGACGTCAGGTATGACGTTAAGTAATGAAGTTACTTGTTTTCCTTTCACAGATACATGAAGTTAAACACACTTTTACATTCAAAGCAGATTCCTCAGGTAAGCACTGATGTATCTTTCAAAGTTTTGTTTTATTGCTAATAACATTTCTAGATGGCTTTTTTGTATCTTCTGAAATTAAAGTAAATTTGCAAATAATGGTCAGAAAATGAGTGACTGTGAAATGAAACGCTTAATATTTTCAGTCTGTTGAAGAGAAGCAGTACAGTTCTGATCAAACTGACAATAGCAGCAGCGTTTCAACACCAGCTGCAGGTTCACCATCACGGTAGGACCAAACACACTTTTATTTTTTTTAAGGTGACGACACTGTTTTTGAACATGAGTGTGTCCGATTGCCGTCAAGTGAATCTGAAACCAACCTGATTATACAGGACTTACTTGAGACTAATTAGTCATTCCGCAACCCTCCTGGTTGATGTGAAAATGTGGTTTTCCTTGTGTGTTTGTGTGTTTTCATAGTGCGAGTGACTCCTCAGAAGAGCAGAAAGTGACAGCTGTCTCACAAGAGCCCAGTCTTGAAGATCAACTGACCTCTTCTAGGTAGGTTTTACGTTACTTCTAAACTTTAATTTCCTTTTAGGGCTAAAACATGTTTGTCAGTCATATTCATTTGATCTTGTACACCACATCTTTTTCACCTATTTACCCTTTTTTTATTTTTTTAATTGTGGACAGACTCATGCAGTTTCTGAACCCTGATCCACTCAATCCAGACCAAGAGTCTCTTGATGCCAAAGTAAGAGCCTCATGGTTTGCTTTCTGTATTTTATCATTTCTTAGATCTTAAGTGTATTTTGTTATTTAGTTTCTCCTGTACTGTTTCACAGGTTGTACGCTGTGATCCGGGTCACTCAGGAGTTTTAGTGCACGCTGCCCTTCGTGTTGAACCCTGCAGTAACCTCACACGTGCACCCATCAGTGAAAAATTCAGAAAGGTTAATCAACATGCATATAAAAACACTCACTGCAATATTTATCATATATTTGACACATTTCTACTGCAAAATGCTATGAAAAGTCAGTCCAACTCAATTAGCTTCTTGCTGTTAGTGTTTAGAAATGGAAGAAATACGAGGTATAATTGGACAGCTGTATGAATGTTACTTTACCTGTTGAATTTGGTTGTTTTTGTTTGTTTTAGTTCCTGTTGTGGAGGAAATATAATGGACCGAATGTAGCAGAGAGTTACTGCTGGCCCGCTGTGGCACGAGGTTTTGATACAGTGCTGGTATCGCACAGCGGTGACAATCCTCTGTCCTACATTCCTCCTCTGCTGATGCTCTTACAGACAGTTTCTGTTGTCTCAGGTCTCGCTGCTCGCGCTGGGGTGAGATTCGCTGCTCTGTTGTAGATAAGAGAAGAATAAAGTTGCACATCACTTGGCGATCCAGTCACACGTATCTAATACGCATGTAAAAGGTGTTCAGTGCATTTGTATCACATTTGTAGACAACATTAATGCCAAAATGAGGCTTTTTAAATATATGCCAGGGTTCATACAAGGTGCTTAAAGTACTTTGACTTTTAAAAAATTAAGGCTTGGAAAACCCTTGAAAATAGCAATATTCCTGAAGAGGTACTTGAAAAGCTCTTGAATTATTGACAGACAATGTGTCTGTGAAATATTTATTTATACTTATTTCAGTAATGTCAGAAAACAATCAAGCTAAGCAAGTATTAGTACTGAGAGTGTCGTGTAAACATGGCTGAAGATGCTAAAAGAGGACCAGTTGAACCAAATCAATTGAGTCATTTATGCTGAAACTGCTATGAATACTTAAAACTCTTGACTTCGATTATTCATTTCAAGCGATCCAACTAGCAAAAAATTGATTTAATTAAAAGAGCCATTCATTTTCGAATTTCAGCATCACTTGTAACGATTTTAAAATGCACGTAGTGATGGGTGAAACTGAGCTTTTCAAAACTCTGAATCAGTTGAACGATTGCGTCACAAAATGATTCACTGTTTCGAAGCGCTTCAATTGGATCGTGTATCACAAATCATTTGTTTCAGGTCGGGTCTTCACATTCAAAACGCATTATCCCTTTTTCAATTATTTCAGTTTATGTCAGAAAACAATCAAGCTAAGCAAGTAGTAGTACTGACAGTGTCGTGTAAACATGGCAAATGTGAAGAGAAACAGTTGAACCAAATCAGTGGAGTCATTTGTGCTGGAACCACTCCAATTGAATCAAACTTGTGACTTCGATCATTCATTGCAAGCGATTCCCTAGCAAAAACCAGATCCAATTAAAAGAACCATTCATTTTCGAATTTCGATATTGCTTTAAACGATTTTAAAAAGCGATGGGTGAAACTGAGCTTTTCGAAACTCAGAATCAGTTAAACCAAAGCTTCGCAAAATGATTCACTGTTTCGAAGCGCTTCGAATGGATCGCGAATCATTTGTTTCACATCGGGACTTTAAATCGCACATCGCAAATCATTTGATTTAGATCGGAAAGGGTTCGTGAATCATTTCGTGAATTGAATGTTTTAAATCAAATGATTTGCGATTCACTATTTGAAATCCCGAGTCCTGATCTGAAATGATGGTTAAGGAATCATTATTCAGATCGGGACTTTGGAGCGTGGATCATGCATCATTTGACCTAGATCGGATTTTCGGTGTGGGTTTGTGAATCATTTGATTCAGTTTAGGACTTTGGAGCACATATGGCGAATCATTTGTATTTCAAGATTTTCAGGATTTCAGAGCAATTTCGAGGATCTTTTTTTTTTTTCCAGATTTTTTTCCTAAATAGTAGAAAACATCAAACAATTAAGGCAGTACAGTTATAAAAACAAAACAAAATAATACACAAATGAAAATCCCTTAAGAACATTAACCTTGGCTTTACTATAGTAAAAGTGTAGTGTACTTTGTAATACTTTAGTATTAATACTTTGCATGTGCTTCACTTTATTTTATTGCTATTGTTACCTTATTGTATTGCTAGTTTGTGTTATTAGTATATTTTTATTTATGTTTATCTATTTTTTTTTTTTTTTTTTTTTTTAGAATGTGAATGAGAAGCCAAGTCCTTGAAAATCAGAAAAAGTAGTGTTTTGAAAAGTGCTTGATAGTTCTGTAATTCAATTTTACAGTATCTGTACGTACCCTGGTTTGGAAAAGCCCCAATCCAATCATATAACATTGAGTGATGCTAAAACAAGAGTTTTAAATTTTGCAGATTTAATATGGCTTAGAAAGAATATACGGTGTAATTTGATGTGGTACTTTTGGAAAAGCCTACACTGTATATGTACAAGACTCTACTTTTACTCATCTGATCCCAGTTTTGCTGCCCCATCTTCAGTTTTTCTCTGTCCGCAGCCCATAGCAGTGATCCTGTGTCCGGGCTGGGAGAAGGTTCAGACAGTGCTGGAGCTCCTGGAGGACAGTAAAGCAACTTACAACCTCCATCCCACCAGTGTGCTGCTGGGTGTGGACCAGGAGGAGCCCAAAAAATTCAAGATCCAGAGGAACTGTGAGTTTTCATCTGCTTTACTCAGATTTTTAGCTCATTTACTGTGTCTTTCTTTGTGGTGTAAAAGGTCAGTTGCTGGTGACAACACCATTTACCATGACGAGGCTGCTGGATGCTCAGTGCTTCCTGTTCCTGAGACTGTGTCACCTGGTGCTGGATGAGGCTGATGTGCTTTATTCACAAGCACCTGAGCAGGTGATACGACAGAAGATTTTTAGCATTTGATACCTACTGTGAATTTGTTTTGACCAGCTTTTTGTTCTTTATCTCTTTGTGAAGATGTCTGTAATCCTGAAACACTTCCAGAAGGTGGTCTCTGGAGAGGAGAGGTCCAGGTGCCCCAGGCAGATCATTGCGGTGGGCAGCCGCTGGAGCGCTGGGATAGAGGGTCTGGTCAGAGAACACATGATTTACCCTTCCATCATCATAACCGTGATGGAGGAGGCAGCTCTGTACGGCAGAGTACATCAGGTCAGTGCTCATAAATGTTGTTTTGTTTTTGTTTGTTTTTTTTCTTTTTTTCTTTTTCTTTGAGCTCTGACATTTTGTCTGTTTTTCACATTCAGAGGGTTCAGTTGTGTTTGGACTGTGATAAGATATCCGTTCTGCTCGGTTCGCTGGACTTCCATCCTCCCAAACCCCAGAAAACCCTCATCATTACTAACTCTGCTGAGGAGACCGAACATGTGTATAAGGTACAGAATTCCACCAATCACAGTGAAGGATGAGTCATGATCCACCAATCAGATTTAAGAACGTAATCCACCATAATCTAAATGTTGCTTTCATGCTTAAAGGAACACTACATCTTTTTTTTTTAACTTAGCTCATTTTCCAGCTCCCCTAGAGTTAAACAGTTGAGTTTTTACCGGTTTCAAATCCGTTCAGCCGATCTCCGAGTCTGGCGGTAGCACTTTTAGCATAGGTTAGCATAGATCATTGAATCCGATTAGACCGTTAGAGTCTGAGTTTTAGAATTTTTCCTATTTAAAGCTTGACTCTTCTGTAGTTACATCGTGTACAAAGATGGACGAAAAATGAAAAGCTGTGACTCTGCCGGCTGCAACTCTGCATCTGCACAAACTTAGTGCTGGTCACTTTCAGGCGCCACATAATATCATTGCGCCTGCTGCACCTTTGCTATGGCAGCAAAGTTTCTTGATTATTACGCCGGAATGAGAGTATAGTTCCTAGCCATATCAGCCTAGAAAATCGCAACTTTTCATTTTCCGTCAGTCTTGGTACACAATGTAACTACAGAAGAGTCAAGTTTTAAATAGGAAAAATATCATCATTATATATGGTCATTTTGAGCGAGATGGTATCGGTCTAATCAGATTCAATGATCTATGCTAAGCTATGCTAAAAGTGCTACAGCCAGACCGGAGATCGGCTGAATGGATTCGAAAACTGTAAAACTCAGCTGTTTAACTCTAGGGGAGTTGGACAATGAGCCTATTTAAAAAATAAAAAAGTGGGGTGTTCCTTTAACATTATAATTTCGTGTTGTTCTGGCAGTTTAACTGTTTGCTAGTTGACATTATGGCAATATTTTGAATCATTAATGTCTTAATGCGGATTGACTCCTGCTTCTGATGGATTTTACCGTAATGCACCATCTGTTGTTCAGGCTGTGGTCAACACTGCTGTATTTACACTGAAAGCTCATGAAGATGTGACAGATCAGTTTGACTTTGTCATTGATCAGTGGAGAAAAGACATCGGCCATGGAACGCAAGTCATTCTGGGTATGTATTTGTAATGTGACATTTCAGCTGTCAAACTTAATCTGTTTCTGGTTTTAAGTTGTTTTCTCTTGGTTTATTTCAGCTGACAATTTTTGGTTCCTAGAAGAGACATTTAATGTAAATAATGTTCACTTTAGGTTACCTCTGTTATCCTTTATTTGCCCTACATCAATTAGTCTATATGGGCCATTGAAAGCATGAGAAAAATATTTTTTTGTATGTATGCAAATTGTGTAATATCCAAGGTACACATTTCTAGTAATTGTGCAATTAATTCTCATATTGTATTTTCAGAAAGTTTGGGAAATATTTGTCTTCTCCCAAAATTGTCAGTACCGAAAACAGTAATATATAATTTAATAAGAAGGGTTGTACTTATCTATTAAGATTTTGTTTACATATTTCTTATAAATATATTTTTTTGCTATTTTATTAAAGTTTTCAGAGGTAAATCAATAACAATTGCAATTTTAACAATATTTCAAGTGTAATTTATGAGATTTGTTGTATTTTTAATCAAATTTTTCTTTGTAAAAGGCATAAAGGTAATCATACTGATTTCAAGGTTAAGGATTCATTAGTTTGAATATACACTGAACCAAAAACTATCATAATATCTTAGTTGATAATTCGATATACTTTTATTTTTGACAAAACATCCCATGTTCCAGTTGTGACTGCACATTTTCGGTAGTGACAGTGTATTGGTAGCGGCCACATCACATTACTGAATTGTAACCCACATGCTGAAATGGTATGTCTGTACTGAAATTTAGTTTATTCCCCCCAAAAAAAGGATTTAAAGGGGTTTCCCTTTGTCACTACTAAATAATTATGACGTTTCGGTGACTGTTTCGGAAGTGACAATTTTAGATACTTTTTAACCTAGCTTAAAGATGCTAATCAGCACTTGGTTAGCTAGAACAGTTCTGAACAGTGGTACACATATAAAAGCTAAATGTTATGAAGCAACACCCAAAAAATTGTGCTTAATTGCAGAAAAAAAGCTGTTTGGTAGTGATGTTCCTTAAAGTTGCACATAGATTTTTCACACCTAGCTATGAGAGTGAAGGACACGCATGAATATTTCCTGATCAGAAAAGTAGAACTAAAACATTTACTGTTTCGGCAGTGACATGAAAACTTTTTTGCAAAATCGATAAAAAGATATTTTTTAAAAACATCAATGGAATAAAATTCAAAAGTTATTTCATTATCATTTTCATAAATTGAAATTTAGGGGTTAGGGTTCGGGACAGTCACCTCCCAATTGAAAGTGTCCATAAAATGATGATTTTATATATACATTAAGCTTACTGATATTTTAAATGATATTGTGGGTTTCAATAGATAATAGAATGATCGTAGTAAACATCTAAGATTTGAATGCTTAAATGCTATTTAAATGTGTTTTTTGGTTGTGGGACAGCAGATTGCCTGCAACATTTTGGGAAGTTTAATTCATGTTTTAAAAAAAGATTACCTAAAACATAATCAAACAGAACAATGTGTTAATATAAGAGATCATTCTGTGTTTTCTGTGTTCTTTTTCCCTGAACTCTCATTTCTCCTTTAGTTACTACCAATGACTGCCTTAAGGCTCTCGGTATCCGGGACGCCACGTGTGTGGTGCATTATGGGTTTCCCACCTCCCCGAAGCTCTTCGGCAGCCGCCTGTTCTGCCTGTCAAAGAATTTCAGAAACCTTTCAGATACGGTACCTGCTCTGATTTATTTTTGTTTTTTTAAAGTTTTTTTGGACATTTGTGAAGTTGATTAAATTATAATAGAAAGCGATGTGAAGTTTGCTTCATAACGTCCCGTACAGGATCATGCCGAGAGCTCCTCTCCTGCAGCTCAGTCCGTGTTGCTGCTGTCGGAGCAGAACGCCCGTCACGTGTGTGGTGTCCTGCGCTATGTGAGGAGAACCGGTGCTCTTCTGCCCCCTGAGCTCCTACAGTTTGCTTTGGGTGTCCAGCAAGCCAAAGAGGAGCAGAAGACAGACAGACCCCTCTGCACCTCGCTCAAGAGCTTCGGCTTCTGCAGGTTTCTGCTTCATTGTAGTAGTTCCACCAGGTGTTATTAGTGTTAAATGCAAGTAGTTATTTGTTAAAGAGTGCTCGCAGTATTTTTATCCTCTGCTGCTTTAGTATATGAGTACGTGAACACATGAACATCATCTCTAGAACTGCTCTGAGAGTCACTTCATGAGCATTTTACTTTTACATTTACATTTTCTTTTGCAAAAAAATATCATCAT
>JAHKKF010394119.1:0-13781 GCA_019740295.1 Labeo calbasu | reverse complement strand
GAAACGTCATAGAGGTTTAGATTTGGATTTGGGTTCCCTGGAAGGGTGAGTGCATTGGCTTGCGGTTTTATTGTCCCTCTTGCTGTCAGAAAAATCTTTACTTTTTATGTGGTTGTTCTCACTAAAATGCTCCTCCTGGACTGCTGTTAAGTACTGGGCTGGCTTAGCTCCGCTCAGAATAATAAAATAAAGGCAGTTATTAACAATGCTCTTTGCTGTTGAAAAGGCTAAATAAGAGAGCTGCCAATGGAGACAGACAGACAGACAGACGAAATAGATTTTCCCCATGGATGATTAAGAGATTAAGGCGACTGATCCCCAGGATCAAACAGTCAAAACACACATCAGAAAAGCCTGTGGGAACCTCTCAGACCAAAGACCACACTGAGGCAGTTTTAATGAAACCCGTAGACATGTTTCAAAGCGCTGCAGATTTAATTTCTTTGACAAAAATGGCTTTAAGAAAAGACCAAATTACAAAGTTCTGTCAGACTCGTCCGGTAGCAAAAACTCTTGAGATGTCTTTGACTCAGATCACTCAGATGAACACATTTCTATTAGTGTCGTGTCTGTGTGCCATTCTTCCCTCTCTAATCCCAGCTCACCTTTACTGCTACTGCTTATATGGGTTACTTGAAAAAACAAACCCAAAGTATTGGATTTCAACACATACTTTGTCTGCGCTGGTGGATTGAAGATCATCTAGTGCCAAAATTGGTGAAGACTGGATACAATTTATAATGTGGATAGGTGAATGGGTGGATAAATAGACTACCCAGTTTGTTTTTTTTTCCATCTTTTCACAGTCCGTGTTGCTTCAAAACAGCTTTACAGAAAATCATGCCTCACTGAGACTATGGCAAGGATTTAAAGGAAGATGTTTAGGTAGTGGCCATCTGCTGGACATACAGAGTTCAGAATAACAAGAAAACCGACTTCATTCAATAAAACAAACAATTTATTGTCGGGTGAGTCAATAAACAGCTCTTTCTGTCATGAGGCCTGCAGAGTTCCCGTACTATTTGCTATTGGCTATTTTCAAGACTCGTATTAGGAAACAGCAGGACAGATGGTCAGCGTTCACCACAGCATGGGAGGCTGAGATATATAAACTATGTTTGAGATTACGCCTACACTAGAAAAATGGATCTTGTATTGCTATAGTGAGTATACCGGTTATTAAACTGCTGCCATAGTGTGGGACAAACATCATATGCTTTCATGTTCTGTTAAGTGACTGTTTAGAATAATGGCCAACAACCATAGTTTGATATAAGGTCCATATAATGAACAATTCTTAATGCATCATTACTTAAGGCATGAGTAATTTTTACTTCACTACATTCCAAAGCATAAGATCGTACTTTTTACTTCACTACATTTCATTAAAACATTAAAACATATCGTTACTCCTTATAATATATCACATGCTCCGAGACGCAGAAGCGGTGTCTGATTCTTGAACAAACTGATTCTTTTCATCGAACCTGTTAAATTGGTTCGCAAATCACACCAAACGATTCATTCACGAACTGGAATGATCCGATTTCAGCTGTTCTAGAGTCGACAACTCACTGATTCAAATGATCCGTTTGGAGCGAGTCTCCAGTGAACTCAATTCACAAGTAAGAACCGGGAGATCTCTGATGCTGCGAAAAGTAAGTTATTAATGTTGAAATATAATATTACTTATTGTAACTAAAAATCACATTTAGGTCAAAACTGTCAGTTGTTTGTGAATTAAATCCGCTGTAAAGGGTCATCTGTTTAAGCCCACTGAAATGCTTGAATGCAGACGCATCAACATGAGTGTCTTTATGTTTTAGGTCAAAAAACGAAACATTAAAATAACACGTTAAATAAAATAACTCATGCACATTCATATTCCCAGCTGCTGTAACGTTAGCAGTTTTACTTAGCCCTACTAGCCGAGTAGACAGATATGAATGTTTACCCTGGTGAAAAAATATGCATCAAAACATACCTACCAGCATATTCTGGTTTTTTTTTTGTTTTGTTTTTTTTCACCAGGGTATTCATAACCATACTAAAAAATAAGTAAATACTGATGCTAACTGTCTAGCTAAAATGCCTGCTGGTGCTAAGCTGAGGTAATTTTTTAGATATAAAGTCCAAATAGTTTTATTCAGCCACCTAGATAGATTACATCTGAGGGAAAAAGAAAGGATGTGATGTTCAGAACATGGTAACAAGAGTACTTATCAAAGTGGGAAGTGATGCCCCTCTGGGGGCATTTGGCAAGGGTGTTTTTACACCACAGACATGGTTTGAGAAGAAAACAAAATATGAAAATATAATTATATTTCCCTTAAAATGTTCTTCCTAACTTCAGGCCTTATTTTAATAGCATATATAACTGTGACATTCTGCAAAACAACAAACTTTAAAACACTTTTTTTCTTACTGGTGAAAATTAGATGGTCAAATCTGTTTTTTTCTCAGGTACATTGCAGTATAAGCATTACTACATCACTCTTGTCAACATAGTCCATATCAACAACAAAAATATATCTTGACTCCATATAGTGGTTATTTGGGGAAAATCTCAGGTATTTTGAGCAGTAGGATTATACAAAAGTATATGCTAATATAAAATTAAATTAAGCAGAGTATATAAAATGGCAAAATACGCCTATCTATCAGTACTTTTTTTTTTTTTTTACTTAAGTACATAACAAAATTTAGTATTTTTGTACTTTCACTTTAGTAAAACTGAAAAAGGAGTACTTTTACTTTTACTGGAGTAATATTTTAATATACTTATCTGTACTTTTACTTAAGTACTTGACTCCTTCCTCTAGGGAAGCCTCTAAAATTAGCTTAAACACAGGATCCAGACAGAGAGACAAGGCTGTTCTATCTGAAGGATGTCAATAGAGGAGATGCTTCAGTAGACTGTATAAACTGCTTTTGTGAGGAAAACAGCTCATTACATAATAAATCGACTGCCTGTCTGCTAATCCTCAACATGTTTGCATGACATATTTCATTTTGAAGTGTACTCATATACCTCTTATAAGAGAAGTCATGGATAATTTTGCGGATGATTCATTTCTACTGGGATCCGCATTTGGTGACTGACAACCATAAAACCCTGAAAGCACTTCAATGATTCCAGGGCCATTACATGATTTTTTGGGAAAATTTCAACGATTCCTCAGATAATAAAACATAGATCTATGTAATAAAATAACTGTAATTCAAGGTTTTTTTTTTTCTTTTCTGACAGTTGGCTCTGAGAATACGAGGTGCTGAGAGACACAATGAAGTCTGTGTTTATGTTCCATTGAATGCTTGAGTTCTGTCGTTTTCCCAGCATTCAACAGCCGATCGAATCCAGACATTGGCAGTGGGAGCGGCTAGTTCTTGGCAAGCGGTGGCCCAGCGGTGCAGCTGAAAATCAAAACACACCACTGGCTTCTATTGGAGACTGAAAGCCTCAGTCAGGAGTCATTTTGGATGAAATGACCTCCTCTGTTTGCCTCTTAACACCTAGAGAGCTGATACTTCATTTGAACCTACATGAACAGCAAAATAAAGCATTTAACTGCGTAATTGGCTCTGTGTGTGTACTACACAATACGCTATCAGTATTTTGAATGAAGGCATCAGTTGTAAAGCCTTTTTGTACATTACAAATCAGTGGATACCGATTGGTCATTAAAGCATGGTGGTCGTGCTTACATGATGATCTATAATTGTTTTGTAAAAACAAAAAGGCATTATGTCTTTTTTATGCACTATATAGGCATATACAAATAGTTAGAGGAACCTCAGTTTTAAACAAAATGCAAAATGCAAAGACAGACGTGTGAGGATCTTCTGTTTCCTATTCTCTGTGCTTTCTTCTTCTTTCTAATTAGTCTAAAGCACAATTTGATATGTCTCCAACTGCCATACAGCATATTTAGTCCACAGGTGCTCTCCGCCCAAATGCACATCCAGATGTGGCCAGACTGCAGCTGGTCAAATGACCCCTCATCTGCCTGCAGGCCTGTCAATTCCCTTCACACCTTCCCTGTCATTTCCCCCCCTCTCTCTCTCAGGATCAAAGTGAATCGCCGTCACACCTGCTCAGCTCATTTCGTCTGGGAATGAGTCTATGTGGTCAGAAATTGGAGCATTCTCAAAGTAAAGAAATTAAAGCCGAGTTGCTCTGCTCAGGTTCAGCACCATGGACAGCGCACCTCTACGGCTTCAAAGTAAAAAACAGTACAGGGTCCCCAGTGTGGATAAACAACTTGTGGCTAAAACCACTTCTAAAAGGACTACTATCTAAAGCACACCGCTGCCAAGCTACTCCCCATCATCGATATGCCCTTTGAAACCGAAAGTATTGATGTAGCATGGATATATCCTGGTGTTGCCAGACTACGTGAGCCAATATCCAGTGCTGTAGACATATCCCAAAATCTCCATCTGGGAAAAGAGGACTTCAGAAAGCACTGTCTTGGGAGAAACATTTTCATCACATTCCCATCTCCGAACAGTACACATTTTCAAAATTTTCCTAAGGAAATACACCTGAACTCATCAGCTCATTAAGTAAGTAAAGACTGCAACGGATGTGTCAGATAAGGGAGACTTCCAAAATGTGCACTGTCAGTGTGTCTCCAGTGTGCCACATGAAGCTTGGATGGTTACCCCTCGTTACTGAGCCAAGTAGGACATGCTCCTGGATCAGCATCATTACTGGACTTTGAAAAAGGCTTTCCTATCAGCCAATTTTAGAGAAAGGATTAGAATTTTTGTAGGGGATAAATGATAATGATATCCTAAATTTTACATTACATGGTTAGGACTATGTTTGTTTGAAAAGAAACTTGTTCCAGAACCAACAAAATAACCCAAAAACACATTCTACTTTGCGGAATCACAGTCATCGCATCACACAAGCGTTCCGATGGGAGACTGATTTACAGTCAGGTCCATATATATATATTTGGAGACAGGCACATTTTTGTTTTTATTTTTTTATTTTAGCTGCTGGCCAAAACATATTCAAGTTACAGTTACAGTGCTCTCCACAGATATTGGCACCCTTGGTAAATATGAGCAGAGGCAGCTGTGGAAATAAATCTGCATTGTTTATCCTTTGATCTTTCATTAAAAAAAAAAAAAAAATCTAACCTTTTATTGAAGTAAAACAATAGAATGTTTGGGGAAAATCTCATTATTAAACTGTTTTGATCTTAGTGACACATTTTTTGTGCTTTGGATCATTGTCCTGATGGAATATCTGAACATGGCCCATTATAAGATTTCTAACAGTGGCAGTCAGCTTTAGATTTTTTATCTCTTAGTATTTGATAGAATCCATGATGTCCAGGATCTCTGGCAGAAAAATAGAAAAATACAGATCCAGCAGTTTATTTAAATGTTGGCATGGGGTACTTTTTATCCCTGTTTGCACCAAACCCATCTTGAGTGTTTGCTGCCAAAAAGCCAGTTTAGAAACCAGTCCTGTTTAAAGTTCTAGTTGTATCTGACAACTAAATATGCCGGAGTTTGTTTTTGGATGAGCAGGCAGGATTTCTCTTGAAACCCTCCTAAACAACATAGTGATATAGGGGCTTTTTTTTTTTTTTTTAAGGCTTTCTGGCCCCAAGACTCAACTAATCATCAATTCTCCAGCTGTGATCCTTGGAGAGTCTTTGGCCACTCAAAGTCTTCTCCTCACCATCCATTAGGACGATATAGACACACATCCTCTTCTAGGCAGATAAATATGTAACATATTTAGTTGATTGGAACTTCTTAATTATTGCCCTGATGGTGGAAATGGGGATTTTCAATGCTTTAGCTCTTTTCTTACAGCCACTTTCTTGTTCTGCACATCAGAACTATATTCTATATAGTCACCTATATATTCCTAGTCACCCTGGTGTGCAAAAATTATGTAAATATCAATGGGAATATACTTCAGAGATATTTTACTCATAAGAATTTCTAGGGGTGCCAATAATTGTGGCCAATGTCAACTGGAGAAAAAAACATTTATTTCATAATGAGATTTTCTCCACACTTTCCATTGTTTTACTTCAATGAAAGGTTAGCATTTTGTGAATTCTTTGAATAAAAGATCAAAAGGATGAACAATGCAGATTTATTTCCACAGCTGCCTTTGCCCATATTTACCAAGGGTGCCAATATTTGTGGAGGGCACTGTATATAATGAATATGTGCTTGAAGTGCACTTCGAGCTTTAATTTGACGGTATTCTCATCAAAATTGAAGGAAAGTTTCAGGAATTACAGCTCTTTAATATGTACCTCCCCCCTTTTTAAAGGGACCATAAGTAATCAGACAGCTGACTCAAAAGGTGTTTCATGGACAATGGGCTATACCTTCATTTTTTCTACATTAATCAAGCAGATAAAAGGTCTGGAATTGATTCTAAGTGTGCCATTTATATTTGGAAGCTGTTGCTCTAGGGGCAGCCATGGCCTAATGGTTAGAGAGTCAGACTTGTAATGCAAAGACCACAGGTTCGAGTTTCAGGTCGGGTACGGATTGTAGGTGGAGGGAGTGAATGTCCAGATAAATCATATAAATATTATACTAAATAATCTCCCATGCGGTACTGAGCTGAACTTATCTGGAGAATGATAAACATACATGTATAAAAAAATGTAAAAAAAACAAAAACATCTTATAATGCATAAAGGATGTCCGTCAGATACATTATGCATAGTTGAACGATTAAAATTAGGAGAAAAAAGAAAAACAAGATTACTACTCGAACTGTCATTTTTAAGCACGTTATAAGGGAAATGAGTCCAGCACTCTGCATGCAAGTAAAACAGATAATTGTTAGGGTTGAGCAGTGGTTGAAACATGGTTGAGCAGTGTGATTGCATGAACATGCATGGCTTCAAATGGCACTGGGTTACTGGTGTTTAGTGATGATGTGAGAGAGGACAGTAGCAGCCGGAAGAATTCTGAAGTTACAGGGATGTACTGTCTGCCCAGATTCAGTCAAATGGTTGATTGGTACAAATATAGTACAAACGGACAATGACCCAAAGCATACAGCAAAAGCAACCCAGGAGATTTTGAAGGTAAAAAAAAAAAGTGGAATATTCTGCAATGGCCAAGTCAGTCTCTTGGTTTTAATCGGATTGGGCATGCATTTCACTTGCTGAACACAAAACTAAAGGCAGAAAGACCCACAATCAAACAACAACTGGAGTCAGCTGCAGTAAAGGTCTGGCAAAGCATCACACAGGAGGAAACCCAGTCTCTGGTGATGTCCATGAGTTACAGACTTAAGGCAGTCATTGCCTGCAAAGGATTCTCAACTAAATATTAAAAAAAAAATGAACATTTTATATACGATTATATGCATTTGTCCAATTACATTTGAGCCCCTGTAAATGAGGGGGACTTTGTATAAAAATGGTTGTAATTTCTAAGCATTTTATGATAGATTTTTGTTCAACCCCTTGAATGAAAGCTTAAAGTCTACACTTCAATTTCATCTTACATCAATTTCATGTATTCTAGTAGCATACAGAACCGGAATTATGAAATATGTGTCAGTGTCCAAATATATCTGGACCGGATTGTACATGCAGTAGGAAATGTATCAGCATACTTTGCTGGTCTTGGAAATAGCATACCTTCCCAATCAATTAACGACTAAACACTGATCCTAACCCTAGAAATCAAGGATGGACAACTCTGGCCCTCGAGGTCCACTGACCTGCAGAGTTTAGCCCCATCCCTAATCAAATACACCTGAACAATCTAACCAAAGTCTTCAGGATTACCTGGAAATTGCAGGCAGTGTTCCTGATTATGTTTGAAGCTAAACTCTGCAGGACAGTGGACCTTGAGGGCTAGAGTTGCTCACCACCACTACAATCTGACTGCGATATTGTTGGCCAGGGTTGTCTAATCCTGCTCCTGTAGGGACAAGGTCCTGCGAATTCTAGCTACAATCCAAATTAAAACACCTGAAACAGCTAATCAAGGTCTTCAGGATTATTAGGGCCCTGTCCCTAATGAAACCCTTGCTGCCTTCCTAATATAACGCCACTTTAACTCTCGGGTAGAAGTCTGCTGAGCAGCCTACTGAAACCTAAAATGACTAATGGGACACCCTACTATTTTAAGTCCACAAGACCACAAGTTTACATGACGTGTGCCACTTGGGACAAGACCTTGGAAACTTTTAGTTATCCTGGTCGGAGCTAAATGTCCTGAGTTAGAGCAACATTTCGCAACCTTGTTCCTCGAGGCACAACAACATTGCACATTTTCAAACTCCCCAATTAAATGCACCTAATTATTTTAATCAGCTTCTCAGCAGAAACTCCAGGATCTAAAATGGATAGGTCAGAAAAGGGAGACATCCAAAATGGGTGCCTCCAGCAACAGGATTGGGAAACAACGAATTGAGGATATGTTTGGATCATTTTCAGAATGTCTTTCAAGCTGTGCTTAGGTAGATTTAATACAGAAAATTACATACTACTACTGTACTACTGTAGTCATGTGCCAGAGATTTTAAAGAAGACAAATACAAGGGATGCCTAGATAATGTCATCATGCATCTTGTGGGTGGGGTGATGTGAACAGATTATGTTGGATTTCATTAGCTTTCCTAATTTAAATGGATATGTAACTTTGTACCCTATGGTGAAAGCACACCACACTTTGTATGTATGAAAGATACATATACAGAACAACTAGCTGTTAAATTTCTAAAATCAGCCCCACGATTTTGAGTTTGAAATGTAATATTTGACATCAAATTTAACATCAGACTCGCTCTCTAGTCCCTCTCCATAAGAAGATCCACCATGAACATTTTTAGCATTTGAATTTTTAAGTAAATTCTTTTAAACATGACATCTTTGGCAATGGCTACATTTGCTAATTTACATTTTTTTGACTCATTTCGCTGGCTCATTTACATAGGCTAATGTTAAATGTGGGTTTAAGAAAAATGAACAACATGCAATCTAAAAGTAGAGCACTGAAAGGCTAAAGAAGACACCCTATTTGTACAGCTTTTTGAAAGATAGAAGCATCTGCAGGTTTTTATTAAGGTGATATGAAGTTTTGTGATTGTATACACACATGATAAACTTAGCAATTTCTCTTTGAGCAGTATACACAAAATACGATTTGACAGAAGCCAATTGCTTCTCGTTCTTTGCAGTTGCTCTCTACACCCACTGGATTCAGCTAATTGCTGGGAATATATTGCCATTCCTAATTTTCTCTCCCACGACACTCCAGTAAGAGAGTGTAATCTTCAGAATAGAATGAGACAATGACTTGCAATAAAAGCAGCCACCTCAGGCCAGGTCAGTGAAGTCATCATAAGTGAACTACAAATAAGCCTGACACATTTTATGCTCCAGAATCATAGGTGCCCACTGCTGAGCTATTTGTGACGGGTCCCAGAGAGCAGGTGTGATGTTTACGGCCGGGCCAGCCTCCACCGGCTGCTACACCACTCATCTAGTTTATGCACATCCTCAAACTTTGATTAACGGCTCGTTTAGGCAAACAGGCATATTAATGGACCGGCCTGTTCTTTTCTTATTTTCAACAAATGGATGAAACATCAAATGCACTCTGGAAAATGCACTGACAAATATATGACTGACACTCAACAGTAATTGACTGCTTGCTCTTTCAAACAGCCAAGCTGCGTTTGAATAATAATCGTAAGTGTGATTGCTTAGAAAAGAAACAACCCACCTCTCCTCTAAAAGCTGCAATATTTGAGATGTCACTCTTTTGCGTAACACAAACAGTGCATTGCACAAATTTTAATGCTTATGCTTTTTTTCTTCTTCTTCAATTTTTAATTCTTAATACTTACCCTATAGTTATAGTGATGCTTGACTTTGCAAACACCACTAATAAATGTACTGAGGAGGAACAGAGGACTAGTATAATGCATTCATTATTTCTTCAAATTTATTTGCTGGTTTATTTAGATAGCTTTGTAACTGGTGGGTGTTGTGTGTATTCCAGCGGGTGGCACTGATGCTTGTCCTGCTCCATGTGGACCACCAGGGCAGGAATGACACTCTAATTATAAACCTGCTGAGGCACGTTGAGTCATTGCTCTTGGCTATTTGTGCATACATATGCAATCTGTACAGTGTGGGCGTGTGTATGTGTGTGTGTATGCACCAGTCTGCAGACGCCAACAAGCATGTATACTCAGTTTCACAGTTTTTGCATATACAATGTCAGCCCTTTTTCTGTTCTTTTTTTTTTCAGATTGTTTTTTTTTAATTTTTTGAATATTTATACTTCATGAAATCAATGTAGTCAGTTTCAAAAGCGATGCGTATGCATGATGAATAATCATCACTGATTGAATGATTGATTGAATTGAAAAAAGAGGTTTGATACTATAAATTATTTTGACCACATAAATCCGAAAAAAAAAAAAAAAAAAAATTCGAAGTTCTTACATTTTTGAAAGTTCGTTAAGATGTTTATGTTGTAACCTGACAAATAAAAAAATAAAAAAATAAACTGCTTGTTATACTTCAAGTTTACAGTTTTATGCATCACACTGTAGAATATACTGTACACACACACACAAACATATTTAAGATGCTGCACTATTTCTACACAATGAAGAAAGTGACTTGACATAGCACTGACCCATAGTTTAATCATTTTAATTTCTTCAGTTGAAGCTCAAGATGCTCTTTGGAACATCTTAAATAATACTGGAGAACATAATCACCAAGTTTTGTCCATATAGCTACAGTGCTGCAGTCAATAATTGTCCAATTACCCACCAAAACACACGCATTTTTACTGCTCAGACTTTTGAATCCAGGAATGTACTTGTAAATAGACACCAGGGTTTTTATTTTTAAAGAAAGTATGACTGAGGCTTTGACGGAACAGACATCTTGCTCACTTCCTTCAGGGCTAAAAACACTCACATTTAAGCATAAAAAAAAATATAAAAAAAACTGTTGTAAATCAGCCGATCATACAGAAGCTGTCTGACACTCTGAGCTGTAATCACAGTGTACTGTCATTAAAAAAAAACAAAAAAAGTTTAAATGTGCCAGAGAAACCCGCCTTTCTCTTCACACATCATCGTCACCTCACCTCTCACAGTCTCTAAAACTCAAACACACATCAAACTTTCACGTATAAGCTTCAAACGACTCCAATTAACAGAAGTAGAGCAAGCAGAGAACCACACGACTATCTCGTGTAAGAGGGCCTGAGAGAGACATCTGAACAGATCAAACCAGACGGCGTCTCAGCGGCTGAGAGGCAGATCACACCACGTAACAGCTGAGAGAGAACGACAGAGATGAGGCTCACTGGGGTATATGCAGATGAGCGGAGCTGAGTCAATGAGTGAAAATTACTTAGAAAAAAGGAAGAACATCAAAGCAAAATGCAAGAGCGATCTGAAAAAATACAACCAGTTGAATCTCTGATCTAGAGCTAGTTTCCAGGGTCAACACTACACAGCTGAATATTAATCTTTGTTTCATCAGCGGTGTCAGCATAGCTCATACTAACCTTACATATATGAATGTGTTGTGGAAAGGAATTAAACCTCAAAAAAATACTGCAAGGATGACTTGTTTTGCAGACACATGTTTTGCACAACCATAGGTTTCCTATAAAAAACTACTAGATTAAAACAGCTTGCAAATATGCTGAGAGGGTCTCCTTGTACACAGCCCATCTCTTTGGATGATTCGAGTGAGAGTGTGAAAACTGCGATGCTGTGGGATATCAGAGTGTATCAGACAATTTAAAATTTGATCAGAATAGTGTTGAAACGACACACAAAGAGGCCCAAGACAGCATGGCCATAAATCTGTTGAAGATTCTGGCGCCCCAAGTCCGAAGCAAGTCTAGCTAACTAGCAGCTTTGAACAGCTTGCAGCATTTAAACAAACACTTACTGATAATTCCAATTTAGGAAGGAGACTGTTAAATTTGGGGCAAGCGCCAAGATTAATGATCCAAGACACCATGTTCATGATGAGCAAAACCATGAGGAAAGTTATGAGTTGAGACCTCTTTGGGTTTTCCCCACTCAGGACAAAGGCTAGACCTTTTAACCTTTTGTTCCTCACAGAACATGTCCTCACATTTGCAGAATGACACAGAGAGTCTTTTTCACATATAAATGCACCAAAATGATGCAAAAAGCACTTATGAACAAATATTGTCCTATTGCATTACTCCATATTGTGTATGTAACCCACACATTTGACCCATCATGTTCTAATTACTCATTGTTTATGTCCTTTTTAATAACTACTGAATAGTTTATAGCAGTGGTTCTCAAACTTTTTATACTAAGTACCACTTCAGAAAACACTTGGCTCTTTAAGTACCATCATAATGACCAGCATTAAAATACAGTAGCGTAGTAGGTCTAACTATTTAGCTACAGCTCTGCACAGTTTAAAAGCGAGGCAGTTTTTTCCCGATAAGAATATTTATTGTTGTCAGCCGCTTTAACATTGCACAGTGCTTACAAACAGGTAAATAAAAAACTTAAATAATGATTAAATTAAAGGAGAAGTTCACTTTCAGAACAAAAATTTACAGATAATGTACTCACCCCTTGTCATGCAATATGTTCATGTGTTTCTTTCTTCAGTCGTAAAGAAATGATGTTTTTTGAGGAAAACATTTTAGGATTTTTCTCCATATAATGGATTTCTATGGTGGCCCGAGTTTAAACTTCCAAAAAGCAGTTTAAATGCGGTTGTAAACGATCCCAGCAGAGGAAGAAGGGTCTTACCTAGTGAAACGATCGGTTGTTTCATAAAAAAATAAAAATAAAAAAATACTCTTTAACCGTTTCATCGCTCGTCTTGTCTTGCTCTCCCTGAACTCTGTGTGATCTGGCTCATGACAGTTACGGTATGTCAAAAAACTCCCTTCGTATTTTCTCCCTTACCTTCAAAAATCATTTCAAAATCATCCTACATCACTACAGAAGTACCAATGCAGTCTTTGCAAAGTGAACATGCAAAAAAAAATCAAACACCCTTAACCAAAAGGGTAAAACCGCGTGGTAGCACGATTTTGCAGTTGAGAGATAACATGAGATGGGAGTTTTTCAACATACCCTAACTGTATTGAACCGGGAACAAAAAAAAAAACTGAGTTCAGGCAGAGCAAGACAAGACAAGCGTTTGACATTAGAAAGTATATAAATTGTAATTTTTAAATGAAAATAAATGATCATTTCACTAGATAGGACACTTCTTCCTTGGCTGGGATCATTTGGGATCGTTTAAAGCCGCATGTAAACTGCATTTTGGAAGTTCAAACACAGGGCACCATTGATGAGCAAATGTTGTAGCTAAACATTAGATAAAAGCTGTACATGTAAAAGTAAAAAAAAAAAAAAAAAAAAAAAACTTTACTCAAATAAAGATTAAATTGTATTGTGTTTAACATTAATTTATATTTAATTTGTGATTCCTCTGCGTACAACTACTCGTACCCCTGAAAACCACTGGTTTATAGGTTTATATCAGTGTTTGGTATGTTTGTGTTTGAGAATTCTGTCTGGAGATGGTGATATCAGTCAATTCACTGTTAAAGGTATTATATTCGTGTTATAGAAACCTGGTCTAAATTAAGCTAGTGGGAAAATTCAGATCAAGATAACATGTTGATTTATGTATTGGAAGGAGAAAAACCCCAAGCTAAGACAATGTCCAATTGGTCAAGACAACATTTGGGATGTGTCCAACAGCTGAGTTCAGAAACTCAGGACA